>JASANF010014110.1:0-43389 GCA_030248245.1 Trissonchulus sp. WLG1_4
GATTTCATTGAGGCGAGTGTTGGGTTGTTTTCTCCCACGGCGGCCTCTATGATGTAACTGGCCCCTCTCCCGTAGACTGAGCATGTATTCGTCGTACCATGACTTCCACAATGTGTTAAGGCGTCGTTGTCTCGCCTTCCAGTCCTTGATTAAGTTCCTTGCGGCTTCGCCGCCTTCAGGACGGAACGTCGGGGCCACATCCGGGGTCCCGGTAACCAGTTCAGTTAGGAAGTCAATAGGTCGCAGAACGAAGCCGGACCGAATTTCGCCGTGAACATACGTCAACGGCCGACTGTTGACAACTGCTTCGGTTTCCGCTACGAGCGTTTCAAATTCATCCACGTTGAGCAGTCGACGGCCCACGGCTGTTTTGAAGGCTAGTTTTACGATTCCCACAAGTCTCTCGTAAAAGCCCCCTTGCTACGGTGCCAGTTCCGTGGTGAATTTCCAAGTGATGCCCTTCTCAGCAACGTAGCAAGTTACTGAATTGTCCGTGAAGACACCGTGCCAAAGTCGGTCACACAGAGTCTTTGTGATTCGAAATTGAGGAGCATTATCGCTGATTATCTGTTCCGGACGCCCTCTGCGTGATAGGTGAGAACCGGATAAGACAGTTCAAGATGGCTTGAGCGCTGCAGTCAGGAACACATTCTAGATGGATGGCCCTGATGGCGAGGTTTTGCGGGGAAAAAAACCTACTGCTTCCTGGCCGAACCTTACGACATAGGACCTTTTTGAGTATGTAGGTGGAAAGTGCATCCCAAACTTACCACACCAATTTCTGTGCAGTTTTGAGGCCTGTAGCATTTTTTATAAAATTTCAAAATTTTGCATGTTGAAAAATTCCAAAGTGACAAAATTTTCCAAATTTTTGACTTGTCATAATTTTTCACAAAACCACTTTTGGCCAACGTTGTTTGCACTTTTCAAGAGAGTTACCTTTCCTCTATACTTCTGAAGCTCAAAAACAGTGAGAAACGTTGTGGTTTACCTGCGCCAGTTCAAAGTTTGTGCGGGGAAAAAAAACCCTATTGCGGGGAAAAAAACCCTATTTTGTTTGGCGACAATTTTTAGGTAAACTCACCCATTGTTGATACAAAAGTTGACTGATCTGGGGTAAGAACATGTGTAGACTTCATTGAAACCGTTTATTCGGCCGCAAAACGTCGTTTTTTGTCGTTTTGGCCCATACACCGACACCCCGTACGAAACCTGTTTTGGTGTTATTTCACCATAATTTGGCATTTTTTGGAATATTTAGGCTTTAGCTGCTGCGTACCACCTAAATCCAAGAATGGTAGACGCGGGCGGTGGTTGGCCACCGTTTCTAACATAATAAGTGCAAAAATCTATTTTTAATGCATTTAAATACTAAAAAAATGCATATTTGGGCAGAAGTCATTTCTGCCAAAAAGGGTCGATTTTTGAAGATTTATTGTGAGTCACATGGGTGTCGGAGAAACGGTTTTTTTAGTCCATACTGCAGCCTAAGAGTTGTAGAACACGATGGAATTGAGTTTATACTCACTGCTAATAGAACAGCCGAAAAAAGTGGTAGGGTTTTTTCCCCGCATTAGGGTTTTTTCCCCGCATAGGGTTTTTTCCCCGGAGGTTTCGAGGCTTATTACTGAGAAACGTGAGTAGTTAGAATCCATTTTATTAGTGCAACAGTTAGGCGAAAGATGGCCGTTATAACAGCCGCGAGCATTAACAGATCCGATTTATGTGGAGCGCAGGAGGACCCGAAAAGTTGAAAATAGGGTTTTGTTCCCCGCACCACTATATCTGTTTTCAATATTTGTGTGCTTCCCCCACGTAAAAAATGTACTATTCGACTTCGAAATTTTTTTTAAAAATTTCAACCAAAAATCCCGATCCCGAATCCCGAGGGTAAAATCCCGATCCGGTCCCGATCCCGATCCCGAACGCAAATCCCGATCCCGATCCCGAACGCAAATCCCGTTCGATCACTAATAAGCATCCATCGAAAATTTATCCTGTATGTGTTTTGTTAAACGCCTCACAAATGCTAATTAGAGGTTATTTGCTAACATAGTTTTCATGTTTTTTGTGTACACCTCAGGTCGAAGTATAGTGCTAATTGAAGGACTAATAAAATTATGTAGTTCTTATCGTCAACGTTCCTTGATTTCGATCTTCCTTAATTTTCTAACTATTCAGTATTCGGCCGAAAATTGACTTTTCGGTACCGAATACCGAATACCCGTTTTTCGGCCGAAAACCGAATACCCAATTTTCGATACATCCCTAGTTTAGATTGCGGAAAACATGCTTGGTCCTGAAGGAAACTCAACAGCAAGTGACAGCTTTAAAGACGGAGCTAGATTATAAACTGAAAGCTACCAACAATGTCATCACAAAGGTATATATATATATTAGTAGGAGAAATGGAGCTATCCTGCATATAACATTTACAATTAATTGTAAATGACATTATCATATGTCACTATATTAATTCAAAGGCGTTAGAGTTAGTATATAGGTGCAACATATACCAATACTAGGATGTCAATGTATTATAGTGATGTAGAAAAAAACCCTAGTGCTTCTTGGCCGAACTTTTAGATATAGGCCCTTTTTGAGTATTTAGGTGGAAAGCGCATCCCAAACTGACTTACCGCACCAATTTCTGTGCAGTTTTGAGGCCTGTACCATTTTTTATAAAATTTCAAAATTTTGCATGTTGAAAAATTCCAAAGTGACAAAATTTTCCAAATTTTTGACTTTTTGACTTAATTTTTCACAAAAACACTTTTGGCTAACGCCGTTTGCATTTTTTAAGAGAGTTATCTTTTGAAAAGATAACTCTCTTAAAAATGCAAACGGCGTTGGCCAAAAGTGTTTTTGTGAAAAATTATGACAGGTCAAAAATTTGGAAAATTTTGTCACTTTGGAATTTTTCAACATGCAAAATTTTGAAATTTTGTAAAAAATTCTACATGCCTCGAAACTGCACAGAAATTGGTGTGGTAAGTCAGTTTGGGATGCGCGTTCCACCTACCTACTCAAAAAGGTCCTTGTCGTAAGGAAGGGGTTTTTTCCCCGCAAAACGCGTAGGGTTTTTTCCTGCACCACTATATGTACCTTTGCAAGTATGTTAGTAGTTTCAGTGTGTGACAACTCACAGTTTTATAGTTTAGTTTTCACTGGGTCCTGTTTCCGACTGTTACTTGTTTATTGTTTACTGCTGAACTTCCTCAACGTAGTCTTATTTAGCTCTGAAATCTTGAGCATCAGTAGATCTCCGCAGCAGTGCTTTATTTGCCCACCAAATTTTAATTAAGTGCATTCTGAAGTGCAAATCATGGCGGCAGACAGTAAAGTTGGCTAGCTTCTGGGGGCGGCTACCCCCAGACCACTGCAACTTTACGGTTTAATATTTATTATAATTTTCCTTCATCAAGCCCTATAAATATCGCTATATCGGTATATATTATATACTTGTGTAGTTTCCGTTTGTGTATTCCACTGTCTGATTTGTCGTTTCATCTGGTATACTTGTGTAGTTTCCGTTTGTGTATTCCACTGTCTGATTTGTCGTTTCATCTGGTTTACTGTAATAACACGAACAACGTAATAGACTTGAACGTCAGTATGTACTGCTAAGTTCACGTTTCCTTAGAGTAATGAACTGTCGACTCAGAGTGATGAACTGTCGACTCCCATTGACTGTGCTATTCTAGAAGTATTCGACAGAGCGTTTTACAACTTTTCGTGACAAAACTGTAATTTGCTTAATCACTAAAATATAAGTCATTTGCTGAATCACTAAACATAAATCATAAACGCAAACCAAAAAGGTGTCTATATGTCAAGTTAGATTCTTGAAATTTTTTCACTGTTGAAAGTGTGTGTGCCCCAGACTAGTATCCGGATCCGGCAGAAATTTTGTATCCGGTCGATCCCTACAATTAAAGTACTCAAAACAATCACAGTTCAAAACATCATTGTACATATAGATTATGTTTAAGAGTACCATTAAATCAATCAACTTTTGGCACATTTATAGCAAAAATTTGAAAGACCGTAATTTGTTGAGTATTAGCTTGGTATGAGAACACTGAAAAGTGATTTTTTGTAGAAAAAAGCGCTATAGTTTAAGTTAATAAAAGTCTGTTAATAAATCTCGTCAGATGTTGAATCAGTTAGAATAACTGGTGACAATGTTTACACGAATGTATATCAAACTTGCCCGAAACCAAACCGCATTAAGCGATATAGATGATACGACAATTTAGTAATTCATTTAGAAACTGAAAAGACATATATAAAGAAGAGGTCAAGACTCAGATTGTTGTGCGAGCTTATGAGAAAGAATTGGAAAATTTTCATTACAGTGCAAAGCATTAATGAGATAAATGCAGCAGCAGTGACAGATGCAGTTTTTAAAATGGTGCGAGGTGGATCATTCACCAGGGGCTGATCCACGCTAAAATTTCGATGGTGGGGAATTTTATGCCAAATCATAAAAAAAAACAAAGCACCGCCTCCCTGCCCTAGATCCACCACTGCCTCCAGTTGTTTGTAGATATCAAAATTACAATGAAAATCAGTCATCTTATTTAAACCAAATGATGAGTTCGAGGTTTGGGTATCCCTCCCCCTCAAATCAAGACACATCCCTGAGTTAGGGGGGTTCCCCACCGTGGAATTGGGGATGTGTCTTGATTAGAGGGGGCACCCCCCCCTGAAATAAATTGGCTATTTTGGCCGGAGCATCGTTCCGGCCGATTTGCAACCCTATTCCAAACCAAATCACTAAAGCTCTGGTAATAAATGTACAAAATTTTTTTGATTTAATCAGTATTTAGTAGGAGCACCTCGGGATTTCTGAGGCAAGAAGAGTCAAGGCAGTGTGCCAGGTCGCCATTTTTGGTGCAAAATTTCGTCAATTTTTCTTTCGATAGGGAACTTTTTGACACCAGAGTTATACAACACATGCATATAAAACATAAAAGTGATTTACGACAAAGTGTTGGGGGCTTCGAAGTTGGTCACGACCCCAGAAACCGCAAAATAAAAATCAGTAAATGTTTTTGAAGGAAAAAATTGACATTTACACTAGTCTGACTTGAAAACACAATCTATTTTAGAAAAACTAAATGCGGGGTTTCAAAGTCCTTTATACCTAGTTTTAGCGTGCACAGAATTAGTTAATTTGCTAGCACTATAAATGAGGATTTGGGATTGTTTGAGGCAAAGTAGAGTCCAAGTAATGTGCCAGCTGGCCATGTTTGGTGCAAAATTTCATCAACTTCCCCTTCGATTTCAAACTTTTTGACACCAAAATAATCCAACGCATGCACATAAAAGTGAATGACAACAAAATTTTTGAATGCTTTGACTTTGGCCTCAACACCAGAGGCCAAAAAGTAAAAATTCGATAACCCGTTTTGAGCGAAAAATTGACATTTACACTAACGTAACCTGAAAACCCGAACAGCTTCAGAACAACAAGTTGCACAATTTCAAAGACCATTATATTTAGTCTGAGTGTGCAAAAAAGCGTGACAATAAGGAACCACAGGCACAAAACTTAAATGAGTTTGTAAGGTCAAACTAAGTTATTGCATGAAAAGTTGGTCGCAAACTATTTCAAAAAAGAGGTCGTACTCCCAAATCGATTTGGCTGAATTTTTGCACCAGCCAAGCAGGGTAATAGGGCTATAAACGCATGAAAACAAATCGACCTGCCCGCCCTTTTGGAATACTGGTTTGGGCCAAAAACCTAAAAATTGAGCGTCGAAAAAGTGCAAAAAATCCAACTTAAAGGGCTCTGGTACACGCATGGGCAACGCCTACACCCAGCCTACACTGGTGTAGGCTGGACCCACGCACCCCCACAAGGGTGTCAGTAAGGGACCCACGCAGGGTACGAGGGTGGGCGAAGCGCAATAACTGAGTAAGTGACCCACGTAGATGATGCAAAGCGACTGACTGAAGTAGAGGCTGCTGTAGAAAAGTGCAGGCAAACCTTGGCTGCGGCCAAATCTGACCCAAATCTAAAACCGGCATGGATAAGAGCGAAAGCGGAGGCCAGACGAATTATTCAAGATCTCAAAAAGGAATCCTGGCGAAAGTTTGCAGACAGTCTGAACCCAAGGACCGATCCGGGCAAAGTCTGGTCTGTGATCAACTCCATAGATGGCAAGAAGAACAGCATCATCAACTCAGACTCGCTGCAACACAACGGCCGACCACTATCCAGCGATTCAGCAAAAGCCAACGCTTTCATAAAGTTGTACACAAAGGCCAGCTATGCCAAGCCCAGTGTTCTCTCAAAACAGCTGAAAATCAGGAATGCCGCAGAACTGAAAAGGCCCTGTCAATGCAGAACCAGTCAAGCTAGTAGCATATCCTGCCAAAACTTCACGAAAACAGAACTGCTTTTGACCATTCAGAATCTCAGCACTGGCAAAAGCCCAGGACCTGACGAAGTGACCAATGAGATGATAAAACACCTACCAGCAGCAGGTTTAAACTACCTCTTGGACACGATCAACAAATCCTGGCACTCCGGAGACATACCGAACAGCTGGTGAAGAGCAACGGTTATACCTATAATCAAGAAAGGAAAACCTGCCAAAGACCTGTCTTCATACCGGCCCGTTAGCTTGACAAGCTGCCTGGCCAAAACAATGGAAACCATGGTCAAGCACAGACTCCAGTTCGACCTCGAGCAAGCGAACAAATTGAGTCAATTCCAGGCAGGCTTCCGCCAGCTCAGAAGCACGGAGGACCAGCTGGCACGAATAATCCAGATGGTGGCAGATGGGTTTCAGCAAAAACCCCCTGCGAAGCGGACGGCCATGGCGTTGATTGACTTCTCAAGAGCCTTCGACACAATATCCAGGCCAGCGCTAATACACAAGCTACTACAACTTAAACTGCCACTATGCTGTGTCAAATGGATCAAAGCTTTTCTGTCGGACAGAAGAGGCAGAGTTAGATATAACGGAGAGCTCAGCAAATGGATGATTTTCCAAGAATCGCTCTGGAATCGCTCTGGAATCGCTCGCCGATCTACCCCCACCGCATTACAGTATCTGGACGGACGGTGCTGTACTGGAAAACAGATGTGGTGGGGCTAGCGCGATTATTTTCGATGACAATGGCAAGATTATCCAGCGAATCCAATCGCCAGCAGGGTCTCTGTGCTCGAGCTACCGAGCAGAGTCAGTGGCAGTGCGCGATGCCCTGAACTGGCTGGCCGAACATCTAGCAACACCTGGAAGCCCCAGAGAACCAGAAATTAGGCTGTGCACAGACTCTAAATCGCTGGTTCAAAAGCTCAAGTCAGGACCTCTCAAATGCTTCTCCTCCACCGAACAAGACATCTGGAACAGTCTTGCTATGCTTACATCGGTCCACCATGCTGGCATCACAGTTCAGTGGGTACCGAGTCACGTCGGTCTTGCGGGCAATGAAGAAGCTGACCGGCAAGCTAAATCTGCAGCCAGTTTAGACCAATCAGACACGGCCATAAGTTTTGACGCAGCCAGAGCGGCAGTGAAACGACACAGCAATGCGAAGTGTGCCCAAATCTGGGCCGAAACTGATAATGACAACATAAACTGGGAGCACCGACCAGTTGACAGACCTTTGGAAGAAGGTCTCAGTAAAAAAGAGCGAGCACTTTTGTCACAGCTAAGATGCAGGGGGCATTTGTCACAGCTAAGATGCAGGGGGCATTCGATGATCCTTGCGAAGCAAAAACACCGCATGGGTCTTATCGCCACCCCCCAATGTCCCGACTGTGGGGCTCCTGAGGAGGACCTGGCCCACCTCCTCTTGGAGTGCCCACACCATCAACATGCAAGGCTACTACACCTCGGCCCAAACCCCCGGCTGGACATCCTATCCGTGGGTCCCCGCCGGGTGATGGCATTCCTGCGGGATGTGGGTCGGATCTAATCCGCCCCAACCACATTGAGTCCCCACTCACGCTGGTCCAGGAACAACAACAACAACAACAACACTGACTGAAGTGACTGATTCGGATAGTAAGACCTGATTCCGATAGTAAGACCCACGCTCACGCTGGTAGCGGGAACATATTGACTGACTCCGTGACTCATAAAAAATACCAGCGAGACCCCTTTTGGATACCGCGTATATACGTTTGCCTACAGGGACTGTACTATACGCTGACAAATTTTTAGACCTGTACCACGTACCCAAGTTCCGGAACTAGGGTGGATTTTTCCCCCAAAAAATGAGGTGGGTTATTTCCCCGCCTGCTATATATATGCATAGGCTTTGATGAAAGATAATAACAAAGAATTGTAAGCCACAGAGTCGCAGGGGTCTGGGTCACCCACTACAATTGTAAGTTTTTAAGCAACAAGCAGCATTTTTATGCAAACATTTAGAGTAAGTTTATGCTTGTACGACCAAATGACTTTAGTAAAGTTTGACCCTGCCGCTCTAATACTGCAACAAGCCCTATCTGCGGCAAAAGCATTCAGTAAGCATCAAGTATTATTTTTAAGTACATTGGCCAGAGGCCATCGTAAACCTGTTGGGCCAGCTACAGCATTAATTTACTTGATTTCTTTTCCACCAGCTACTTGCGAATATTCCGGAAAATTAAAAAAAAGATTGTCTCCGGCTGGGCTCGATCCATTTATATCCTATTGATAAATAATAATATCCTTATAATTATACATGTATGTATTTTAGTGAAGTCGCGGTACTGTACTGATCTGTGTGGTCGAGTGGTTAGTTTGATAGGTTCTTAACCATGAGGTCTTACGTTCGATTCTCAGTTGGTAACTTTTTGGCAGTCTTTTGTATTTCGAATTCGGTTCTCAACACAGCAACATCAACAGCCCCGATCTCAACAAGTCAGTGAAAATACAAAGCATTTTAGTGTGACAGATGCACAGCTGCGATAGAAGACGTGTAAAACACACTCCGCACATAAACACTTCAACACTAACACAACGTTAAGATGCCAGAATCAAAATTAAAGACCTGTTGGGCTGTGGCCCAACAGGAAAAAGTGTAGCATACTTCTTGCAGTAAACCACTGCGCGTTACTTGTCAAGGATTTATTTTTCAGTGAAGCAGTGACTACTGCAGTGCAGTGCTACTACTGTTAACTTTTATATACAGGAAAGCGAGAATTGACAAAAATTCTTTTCCGTAAAAAAGATGAGCTACAATTTTTTTGGAGTTTGTTTTGCAGACTTGAAATACGCACATCGATATTTGCGTTGGTGGTAGCGTATTGATGAAATTCTCTGTCCACATAAGTTCAACCCCTAATACTGTTTGTCAATTGCTACCTACGTATCTGCAAAAAGTTTTTAAAATTGAATTGGTAATAAACAAAAGATGATAAAAGCCATTCAAGAATTGTACATAGTGTTTAGACACATTAGTATATATACAGTAAAAAAATCATTCATCATCGTCATCAATTATAGTTTATAAAACAGAAACGAAAAACTTATGCTGTTACTGTAAACCGCATTTATATTTTGGGACCTACAAACGTAAAAAATGAAAACAATGGGCAGTTTGTAACCAAACCTTCGGCAACTTACAAGCAGCTAAATAATTCAATACCTACTTTTCACAACTCAAAATATTTCACAACTTGCCAATTTATAAATTTAAATTCAGAAATGCAGGGGTGCATATCTTAAAAACCTAAAATTTGATACAATTCATTAAAATATTCTGACAAAAAAATTTAATAAGATTGAATTGTATAATAATAAAACACATTGTATATTTAAATAACAAATAAAAGTAAATTAACAGTTTCAATTTTAAATTTTGAGCAACTTTTACGACACTACCCCCGCCAAACAAAATTTTCAACACGTAAATCATGTAAGCTGCTTCGTGGCAAGCTTACTGGAAAAAGCAATATAAAGACCTGCCGCCGCTGAGGCGGCGGCAGGAAAAAGACCCACACACCAGAAAAAGCTGGTGTAGGCTAAGTACTTTGACCTTGCCCATGTATGCTCTGGTAAGCTACATACTTGCAGTACCGGCACTAAATTAAGCATCAAATGTAGCATCAAATAGTCGTCAATACTGACTTAAGGTGGTAGTTCCAGAATCGCAGTTTTTTTACATGAGGCTATTTTCAAAGCTTATTTTCAGAACAACCAGTAAAGGAGGAATAAATTGGCTACAATTTTTCGAAACAAGACTCAAAACTGTATACCGTCACGTTTTAATCACTGATAAAATCCCACGTTAAGACTAGCTACTCCATTGGCTTACAGTTCAGTAAGCCAACGTGGTAGCTAGTCTTAACCACTGTATTTTAAAGCAAATAAAAAATGCTCTGGGTGTTTTTTGGTGCAGTTTAAGAAAATCATCGTTTCTTTACTCATAGTGTAAGGATCTGTCTGAAAAACGGGTCACTGCGATTATGGAACTACCACCTTAATAGGAAGTTAAGCAAAGTTGCGTATGTCAGGCGTAACATTGACTAACGTGACGACAACTTGAGAGTATCAAAATTACGAAAAATAGCCATTTTCATTTTCAGAGTCGTATATTGAAAAATGAGGAAATAGAGTAATTTTACGGTTTTGTTAATGTGGTAGGTCATAAAAATATAAAAAAATAAAGAAAGAAGGGGGTCGTAAAAAAGAAGATGGGGAATGGTCGATTTTTGAAACAGTATTATCATGCGGTTGGTGAGTGGTTGAAGGGTTAATAGAATAGTGTTTGTATTTGTCTCTTTGATTTGGGAGGGGGGGGGGGTGGGGGGGGGGTGGGTTGTTGTTTTTGGGGGGGGGGTGTGTGGGGGGGGGGTTTTTTTGTTTTTTTTTTTTTTTTTTAAAAATATATATATATATATATATATATATATATATATATATATATATATATATATATATATATATATATATATATATATATATATATATATATATATATATATATATATATATATATATATATATATATATATATATATATATATATATATATCAGGAACAGCAAGGCCGAAGGCCGAGCACAAGGCATAACACAGTTTGTGATAGTAAAAGAAGTAAAATACGGTAGAATAAGTTTATGTCGTATCCCCCCTTTTGGAGGTCACGGTCCGTCCCTGTGACCATACATGTAACGGGGTCAAAATTTTGGGGGGGCCTCTCCGGCCAAATTTTGGGTACCCTCCCCCCCAGATTAACCAAAAATACCCCAAATTTTGCAAAATTTTCTAAAAATTTCGCCAAAAACTGCCATTTTTTCTAAATTTTGCTTAAATTTTGGGGACCCTCCCCCCCGGGTCCTCGATTTCGGCCCCCCCCCATCCCCCCCCTCTCATACATGTATGCCTGTGACGTATACATTTCTGACTGATTAAAATTCAAAGAGGACAAATACAAAGCACTATTGTCTATTAACGTGTTCAACCACTGCAGCCAGCGGACGCGCATGTATAATGACTCGGTTTCTGAGAAAATCGACCATTCCCTGTTCAGTGTTGCTTGGCTTTTTTAGCGACCCCCTTCGATTTGCTTTATTTTTTTGATATTTTGTAGGTGGACCTACCACATTAACAAAACCGTAAGAATTAGCTCTGATTTCGCTGCAGTTTTTCAATATACGACTCTGAAAATGAAAATGGCTATTTTTCGTAATTTTGATACTCTCAAGTTGTCGTCACGTTAGTCAATGTTACGCCTGACATACGCAACTTTGCTTAACTTCCTATTAAGGTGGTAGTTCCATAATCGCAGTGACCCGTTTTTCAGACAGATCCTTCACTATAGTAAACGATTTTTCTTAAACTGCACCAAAAAACACCAGAGCATTTTTTATTTGCTTTAAAATCAGTGGTTAAGACTAGCTACCACGTTGGCTTACTGACTGTAAGCCAATGGAGTAGCTATCTTACGGGATTTTATCAGGATTAACGACGTATCAGTTTTGAGTCTTTTCAAAATTTAGCCATTTATTCCTCCTTTACTGTTTTCTGAATAAGCTTTAAATACTATGTAAAAAAACTGCATTCTGACTACCACTTAAGTCAGTATTGACGACTATTTGATGCTACATTTGATGCTTATTTAGTGCCGGTACTGCAAGTATGTAGCTTACCAGAGCATACATGGGCAAGGTCAAAGTACTTAGCCTACACCAGCTTTTTCTGGTGTGTGGGTCTTTTTCCTGCCGCCGCCTCAGCGGCGGCAGGTCTTTATATTGCTTTTTCCAGTAAGCTTGCCACGAAGCACTTACATGATTTACGTGTTGAAAATTTTGTTTGGCGGGGGTAGTGTCGTAAAAGTTGCTCAAAATTTAAAATTGAAACTGTTAATTTACTTTTATTTGTTATTTAAATATACAATGTGTTTTAATTATTATACAATTCAATCTTATTAAATTTTTTTGTCAGAATATTTTAATGAATTGTATCAAATTTTAGGTTTTTAAGATATCACCCCTGCATTTCTGAATTTAAATTTATAAATTGGCAAGTTGTGAAATATTTTGAGTTGTGAAAAGTAGGTATTGAATTATTTAGCTGCTTGTAAGTTGCCGAGGTTTGGTTACAACTGCCCATTGTTTTCATTTTTTACGTTTGTAGGTCCCCAAAATATAAATGCGTTTACAGTAACAGCATAAGTTTTTCGTTTCTGTTTTATAAACTATAATTGATGACGATGATGAATGATTTTTTTACTGTATATATACTAATGTGTCTAACACTATGTACAATTCTTGAATGGCTTTTATCATCTTTTGTTTATTACCAATTCAATTTTAAAAACTTTTTGCAGATACGTAGGTAGCAATTGACAAACAGTATTAGGGGTTGACTTATGTGACAGAGATTTCATCAAACGCTACCACCAACGCAAATATCTATGTGCTATTTCAAGTCTGCAAACAAACTCCAAAAAAATTGTAGCTCATCTTTTTTACGGAAAAGATTTTTGGCAATTCTCCTTTCCTGTATATAGAAGTTAACAGTAGTACACACCAAGTCACTCTTCACTGAAAAATAAATCCTTAAAGACGAGTTACTGCAATATATCTACTTTTTCCTGTTGGGCCAAGCCAACAGGTCTTTAATTTTGATTTGGCATCTTATTGTTTAGTTGAAGTGTTTTTGCGAGTCTTTTTACATCTTCTCCAGCTTATCTGTCACACTAAAATGCTTTTATTTTCACTGACTTGTTGAGATCGGGGCTTTGATGTTCTATGTTAGACCGAATTCGAAACAAAACTGCCAAAAAGTTCACTGAATCACTACCTCATTACCTATACTCCACTCGCCCAGTCATCATACCCCTTCATAAATCATCATGTATAATTATAAGGATATTATTATTTATCAATAGGAATAAATGGATCAAGCCCAGCCGGAGACAATCTTTTTTTTAATTTTCCGGAATATTCGCAAGTAGCTGGTGGAAAAGAAATCAAGTAAATTAATGCTGTAGCTGGCCCAACAGGTTTACATGGCCTCTGCCATGTACTTAAAAATAATACTTGATGCTTACTGATGCTTTTGCCGCAGATAGGGCTTGTTGCATATTAGGCGGCAGGTCAAACTTTACTAAAGTCATTTGGTCGTACAAGCATAAACTTACTCTAAATGTTTGCATAAAAATGCTGCTTTTGCTTAAAAACTTACAATTGTAGTGGGTGACCCAGACCCCTGCGACTCTGTGGCTTACAATTCTTTGTTATTATCTTTCATCAAAGCCTATGCTAATATAGCAGGCGGGGAAATAACCCACCTCATTTTTTGGGGGAAAAATCCACCCTAGTTCCGGAACTTGGGTACGTGGTACAGGTCTAAAAATTTGTCAGCGTATAGTACAGTCCCTGTAGGCAAACGTATATACGCGGTATCCAAAAGGGGTCTCGCTGGTATTTTTTATGAGTCACGGAGTCAGTCAATACGTTCCCGCTACCAGCGTGAGCGTGGGTCTTACTATCGGAATTAGGTCTTACTATCCGAATCAGTCACTTCAGTCAGTGTTGTTGTTGTTGTTGTTGTTCCTGACCACGTGATGGGCTAATGTGGTCGGGGCATATGACCCACTCCCGCAAATCCCACCCGCCCGAGATGTCCAGCCGGGGGTTTGGGCCGAGTGTAGTAGCCTTCATGTTATGGTGTGGGCACTCCAAGAGGAGGTGCCAGTCCTCCTCAGCCCCCAGTCGGCATTGGGGGGTGGCGATAAGACCCATGCGGTGTTTTTGCTTCGCAAGTCATCGATGCCCCCTGCATCTTAGCTTGACAATGCCCCCTGCATCTTAGCTTGACAAAAGTGCTCGCTCTTTTTTACTAGACCTTCTTCCAAAGTCTGTCAACTGGTCGGTCTCCCAGTTTATGTTGTCATTATCAGTTTCGCCCAGATTTGGGCACACTTCCATTCTGTGTCGTTTCACTCCGCTTGGCTCTCAAAACTTATGGCCTGTGTCTATTGTCTAATGTCGATTTAGCTTGCCGTCAGCTTCTTCATTGCCCAAGACCACGGCTCGTACCATGAACTGTGATGCCAGCATGGTGGACCGATGTAAGCATAGCAAGACTGTTCCAGATGTCTTGTTCGGTGGAGGAGAAGCATTTGAGAGGTCCTGACTTGAGCTTTTGAACCAGCGATTTAGAGTCTGTGCACAGCCTAATTTCTGGTTCTTGGGGCTTCCAGGTGTTGCTAGATGTTCGGCCAGCCAGTTCAGGGCTCGCGCACTGCCACTGACTCTGCTCGGTAGCCCCAGCCAGAGACCTGCTGGCGATTGGATTCGCTGATAATCTTGCCATTGCATCGAAATAATCGCCAGCCCCCCCATCTGTTTTCCAGCCACCGTCGTCCAGATACTGTAATGCGTGGGGATTCCAGCGATCCAGAGCGATTCCAGAGCATTCTGGAAAATCATCCATTTGCTAGCTCTCCGTTATTTAACTCTGCCTCTTCTGTCCCAGAAAAGCTTTGATCATTTGACACAGCAAGTGGCAGTTTAAGTGAGAGCTTGTGTATTAGCGCTGCCTGATATTGTGTCAAGCTCTTGAGAAGTCATCAACGCCATGCCTCCCTTCCAGGTTTTCGCTGAAACCCATCTGCCACCATCTGGATTATCGTGCAGCTGGTCCTCCGTGCTTCTGAGCTGGCGAAGCCTGCCCGAATTGACTCAATTTGTTCGCTTGCTCGAGGTCGACTGGAGTCTGTGCTTGACCATGGTTTCCATTGTTTTGGCCAGGCAGCTTGTCAAGCTAACGGGCCGGATAAGACAGGTCTTTGGCAGTTTTCCTTTCTTCTTGATTATAGGATAACCGTTGCTCTTCACCAGCTGTTCGGCATGTCTCCGGAGTGCCAGGATTTGTTGATCGTGTCCAAGAGGAGTTTAAACCTGCTCTGGAGTGTTTTATCATCTCATTGGTCACTTCGTCAGGTCCTGGGCTTTTGCCAGTGCTGAATTCTGAAGTGGTCAAAAGCAGTTCTGTTTTCGGAAGTTTTGCAGATATGCTACTAGCTTGATTGGTTCTGCATTGACAGGCCTTTTCAGTTCTGCGCATTGCCTGATTTTCAGCTGTTTTGAGAGACACTGGGCTTGGCATAGCCGGCCTTTGTGTACACTTTATGAAAGCGTTGGCTTTTGCTAATCGCTGATAGTGTCGCCTTGTGTTGCAGCGAGTCTGAGTTGATGTGCTGTTCTTCTTGCCATCTATGGAGTTGATCACAGACCAGACTTTGCCCGATCGTCCTTGGGTTCAGACTGTCTGCAAACTTTCGCCAGGATTCCTTTTTCGCAGATCTTGATGATTCGTCTGGCCTCCGCTTTCGCCTCGACGTCATCCATGCCGGTTTTAGATTTGGGTCAGATTTGGCCGCAGCGAAGGTTTGCCTGCACTTTCTCTACAGCAGCCTCTACTTCAGTCAGTCGCTTTGCATCATCTGCGTGGGTCACTTACTCAGTTATTGCGCTTCGCCCACCCTCGTACCCTGCGTGGGTCCCTTACTGACACCCTTGTGGGGGTGCGTGGGTCCAGCCTACACCAGTGTAGGCTGGGTGTAGGCGTTGCCCATGCGTGTACCAGAGCCCTTTAAGTTGGATTTTTTTGCACTTTTTCGACGCTCAATTTTTAGGTTTTTGGCCCAAACCAGTATTCCAAAAGGGCGGGCCGGTCGATTTGTTTTCATGCGTTTATAGCCCTATTATCCTGCTTGGCTGGTGCAAAAATTCAGCCAAATCGATTTGGGAGTACGACCTCTTTTTTGAAATAGTTTGCGACCAACTTTTCATGCAATAACTTAGTTTGACCTTACAAACTCATTTAAGTTTTGTGCCTGTGGTTCCTTATTGTCACGCTTTTTTGCACACTCAGACTAAATATAATGGTCTTTGAAATTGTGCAACTTGTTGTTCTGAAGCTGTTCGGGTTTTCAGGTTACGTTAGTGTAAATGTCAATTTTTCGCTCAAAACGGGTTATCGAATTTTTACTTTTTGGCCTCTGGTGTTGAGGCCAAAGTCAAAGCATTCAAAAATTTTGTTTTCATCCACTTTTATGTGCATGCGTTGGATTATTTTGGTGTCAAAAAGTTTGAAATCGAAGGGGAAGTTGATGAAATTTTGCACCAAACATGGCCAGCTGGCACATTACTTGGACTCTACTTTGCCTCAAACAATCCCAAATCCTCATTTATAGTGCTAGCAAATTAACTAATTCTGTGCACGCTAAAACTAGGTATAAAGGACTTTGAAACCCCGCATTTAGTTTTTCTAAAATAGATTGTGTTTTCAAGTCAGACTAGTGTAAATGTCAATTTTTTCCTTCAAAAACATTTACTGATTTTTATTTTGCGGTTTCTGGGGTCGTGACCAACTTCGAAGCCCCCAACACTTTGTCGTAAATCACTTTTATGTTTTATATGCATGTGTTGTATAACTCTGGTGTCAAAAAGTTCCCTATCGAAAGGAAAATTGACGAAATTTTGCACCAAAAATGGCGACCTGGCACACTGCCTTGACTCTTCTTGCCTCAGAAATCCCGCGGTGCTCCTACTAAATACTGATTAAATCAAAAAAATTTTGTACATTTATTACCAGAGCTTTAGTGATTTGGTTTGGAATAGGGTTGCAAATCGGCCGGAACGATGCTCCGGCCAAAATAGCCAATTTATTTCAGGGGGGGGGGGTGCCCCCTCTAATCAAGACACATCCCCAATTCCACGGTGGGGAACCCCCCTAACTCAGGGATGTGTCTTGATTTGAGGGGGAGGGATACCCACCCCTCGAACTCATCATTTGGTTTAAATAAGATGACTGATTTTCATTGTAACTTTGATATCTACAAACAACTGGAGGCAGTGGTGGATCTAGGGCAGGGAGGCGGTGCTTTGTTTTTTTTTAATGATTTGGCATAAAATTCCCCACCATCGAAATTTTAGCGTGGATCAGCCCCTGGTGAATGATCCACCTCGCACCATTTATTCAACTGCATCTGTCACTGCTGCTGCATTTATCTCATTAATGCTTTGCACTGTAATGAAAATTTTCCAATTCTTTCTCATAAGCTCCCACAACAATCTGAGTCTTGACCTCTTCTTTATATATGTCTTTTCAGTTTCTAAATGAATTACTAAATTGTCGTATCATCTATATCGCTTAATGCAGTTTGGTTTCGGGCAAGTTTGATATACATTCGTGTAAACATTGTCACCAGTTATTCTAACTGATTCAACATCTGCCGAGACTTTATTAACAGACTTTTATTAACTTAAACTATAGCGCTTTTTTCTACAAAAAATCACTTTTCAGTGTTCTCATACCAAGCTAATACTCAACAAATTACGGTCTTTCAAATTTTTGCGATAAATGTGCCAAAAGTTGATTGATTTAATGGTACTCTTAAACATAATCTATATGTACAATGATGTTTTGAACTGTGATTGTTTGTGAGTACTTTAATTGTAGGGATCGACCGGATACAAAATTTCTGCCGGATCCGGATACTAGTCTGGGGCACACACACTTTCAAAAGTGAAAAAATTTCAAGAATCTAACTTGACATATAGACACCTTTTTGGTTTGCGTTTATGATTTATGTTTAGTGATTCAGCAAATGACTTATATTTTAGTGATTAAGCAAATTACAGTTTTGTCACGAAAAGTTGTAAAACGCTCTGTCGAATACTTCTAGAATAGCACAGTCAATGGGAGTCGACAGTTCATCACTCTGAGTCGACAGTTCATTACTCTAAGGAAACGTGAACTTAGCAGTACATACTGACGTTCAAGTCTATTACGTTGTCCGTGTTATTACAGTAAACCAGATGAAACGACAAATCAGACAGTGGAATACACAAACGGAAACTACACAAGTATATAATATATACCGATATAGCGATATTTATAGGGCTTGATGAAGGAAAATTATAATAAATATTAAACCGTAAAGTTGCAGTGGTCTGGGGGTAGCCGCCCCCAGAAGCTAGCCAACTTTACTGTCTGCCGCCATGATTTGCACTTCAGAATGCACTTAATTAAAATTTGGTGGGCAAATAAATGCACTGCTGCGGAGATCTACTGATGCTCAAGATTTCAGAGCTAAATAAGACTACGTTGAGGAAGTTCAGCAGTAAACAATAAACAAGTAACAGTCGGAAACAGGACCCAGTGAAAACTAAACTATAAAACTGTGAGTTGTCACACACTGAAACTACTAACATACTTGCAAAGGTACATATAGTGGTGCAGGAAAAAACCCTACGCGTTTTGCGGGGAAAAACCCCTTCCTTACGACAAGGACCTTTTTGAGTAGGTAGGTGGAAAGCGCATCCCAAACTGACTTACCACACCAATTTCTGTGCAGTTTCGAGGCATGTAGAATTTTTTACAAAATTTCAAAATTTTGCATGTTGAAAAATTCCAAAGTGACAAAATTTTCCAAATTTTTGACCTGTCATAATTTTTCACAAAAACACTTTGGGCCAACGCCGTTTGCATTTTTTAAGAAATTTATCTTTTCAAAAGACAACTCTCTTAAAAAATGCAAACGGCGTTAGCCAAAAGTGTTTTTGTGAAAAATTAAGTCAAAAAGTCAAAAATTTGGAAAATTTTGTCACTTTGGAATTTTTCAACATGCAAAATTTTGAAATTTTATAAAAAATGGTACAGGCCTCAAAACTGCACAGAAATTGGTGTGGTAAGTCAGTTTGGGATGCGCTTTCCACCTAAATACTCAAAAAGGGCCTATATCTAAAAGTTCGGCCAGGAAGCACTAGGGTTTTTTTCTACATCACTATAATACATTGACATCCTAGTATTGGTATATGTTGCACCTATATACTAACTCTAACGCCTTTGAATTAATATAGTGACATATGATAATGTCATTTACAATTAATTGTAAATGTTATATGCAGGATAGCTCCATTTCTCCTACTAATATATATATATATATATACCTTTGTGATGACATTGTTGGTAGCTTTCAGTTTATAATCTAGCTCCGTCTTTAAAGCTGTCACTTGCTGTTGAGTTTCCTTCAGGACCAAGCATGTTTTCCGCAATCTAAACTAGGGATGTATCGAAAATTGGGTATTCGGTTTTCGGCCGAAAAACGGGTATTCGGTATTCGGTACCGAAAAGTCAATTTTCGGCCGCATACTGAATAGTTAGAAAATTAAGGAAGATCGAAATCAAGGAACGTTGACGATCAGAACTACATAATTTTATTAGTCCTTCAATTAGCACTATACTTCGACCTGAGGTGTACACAAAAAACATGAAAACTGTATGTTAGCAAATAACCTCTAATTAGCATTTGTGAGGCGTTTAACAAAACACATACAGGATAAATTTTCGATGGATGCTTATTAGTGATCGAACGGGATTTGCGTTCGGGATCGGGATCGGGATTTGCGTTCGGGATCGGGATCGGGACCGGATCGGGATTTTACCCTCGGGATTCGGGATCGGGATTTTTGGTTGAAATTTTTAAAAAAAATTTCGAAGTCGAATAGTACATTTTTTACGTGGGGGAAGCACACAAATATTGAAAACAGATATAGTGGTGCGGGGAACAAAACCCTATTTTCAACTTTTCGGGTCCTCCTGCGCTCCACATAAATCGGATCTGTTAATGCTCGCGGCTGTTATAACGGCCATCTTTCGCCTAACTGTTGCACTAATAAAATGAAATCTAACTGCTCACGTTTCTGAGTAATAAGCCTCGAAACCTCCGGGAAAAAACCCTATGCGGGGAAAAAACCCTAATGCGGGGAAAAAACCCTACCACTTTTTTCGGCTGTTCTATTAGCAGTGAGTATAAACTCAATTCCATCGTGTTCTACAACTCTTAGGCTGCAGTATGGACTAAAAAAACCGTTTCTCCGACACCCATGTGACTCACAATAAATCTTCAAAAATCGACCCTTTTTGGCAGAAATGACTTCTGCCCAAATATGCATTTTTTTAGTTGTTAAATGCATTAAAAATAGATTTTTGCACTTATTATGTTAGAAACGGTGGCCAACCACCGCCCGCGTCTACCATTCTTGGATTTAGGTGGTACGCAGCAGCTAAAGCCTAAATATTCCAAAAAATGCCAAATTATGGTGAAACATCACCAAAACAGGTTTCGTACGGGGTGTCGGTGTATGGGCCAAAACGACAAAAAACGACGTTTTGCGGCCGAATAAACGGTTTCAATGAAGTCTACACATGTTCTTACCCCAGATCAGTCAACTTTTGTATCAACAATGGATGAGTTAAGCAAAAAATTGTCGCCAAACAAAATAGGTTTTTTTCCCCGCAATAGGTTTTTTTCCCGCACAACCTTTGAACTGTCACAGGTAAACCACAACGTTTATCACTGTTTTTGAGCTTCAGAAGTATAGAGGAAAGGTAACACTCTTGAAAAGTGCAAACAACGTTGGCCAAAAGTGGTTTTGTGAAAAATTATGACAAGTCAAAAATTTGGAAAATTTTGTCACTTTGGAATTTTTCAACATGCAAAATTTTGAAATTTTATAAAAAATGCTACAGGCCTCAAAACTGCTCAGAAATTGGTGTGGTAAGTTTGGGATGCGCTTTCCACCTACATACTCAAAAAGGTCCTATGTCGTAAGGTTCGGCCACGAAGCAGTAGGTTTTTTTCCCCGCAAAACGCGTCCGGTTTTTTCCCGCACCACTATACCCTCACACCATACTGAGTATGGTAAGGTAGTATGTATCGATGCATAACGTGAAATGTCCGAGACAAGGTGAAATATTGATTTGTAAGCATTGCTGGAGTTTAAGGGCGGCAGCCCCCAGAAGTCAGGTATTTAGTTATTGGAATCTTAAAACTAGCCTTCAAAACAGCCGTGGGCCGTCGACTGCTCAACGTGGATGAATTTGAAACGCTCGTAGCGGAAACCGAAGCAGTTGTCACGTCGGCCGTTGACGTATGTTCCGGCCGAAATTTGGTCCGGCTTCGTTCTGCGACCTTTGACTTCCAACTGAACTGGTTACCGGACCCCGATGGGCCCGACGTTCCGTCCTAAGGCGGCGAAGCCGCAAGGAACTTAATCAAGGACTGGAAGGCGAGACAACGACGCCTTAACACATTGTGGAAGTCATGGGACGAAGAATAAATGCTCAGATTACGGGAGAGCCAGAAATTCATAGAGGCCGCCGGGGGCCAATAAAATGCTGTATTTGCTGCAATAATTGCAAGTGCTGAGTTACACTACGAAAGATCAAAAGCAAGCAAACATATATGATCCGCCGAAGTCTTGCTTCCAAACGGATGATCCTCAAACGATCTATTCGCCACCTTACCCGCTCGAAGTACGAACAACACAAAGACGAAGAGAACGAGAAGGACGGCGGTAGGAGGATCGGGGCGGTGCAGAAGAATCGCAAGACGACGGTTTCATGGGCTTTTCACAGGATGGAAGAAACACCAGATGCAGCGCTTGGCAACGAATGCTGGCGAAGATCAAGCCAGACAGTACACGCTGGCCTCGGTCGCGCTGTACTCTCAATTTATTGACGACGCCTGGGACCAACCCCTCTGCAGAGAGCGGGGGGCGGGGGGGGACTCGAGGGGGTGTCGCGATGTTTGATAATCGCGATCTGACAGTGACTGTGCTCGTGTTTCAGGCGAGCGAAGCGAAGAAAGAAGAAGACGAGTGGATTGTCGTAGCCGTCACCCAAGAAGACGGCTCCCATGTCACCCGACGCGTCCCCCCCATATTCGCTCACCTGGCGAATTTTAGGCTCTCTAGGCAGATGCAGGAATAGGGGTTAGGTAGGATACCCATAGGCGTAGTGCCCTGTAGGGGAATTCCCAGTGAGAGAAGACTTCCAGATACGAAGACCACCCGAGTCCCGGAACTGAGATAGTTGATTCCAGCTAATTGTTCTCCTCGGTTTCAGCTACCGTCATCCGAGACGGTCGGTGGGCTCTCTGTTATTACCAGCAGCTATTTACCGTGTGGCATTATCCACCAGCTGCTTCATCATTGCTCTCTGGTACCTTGGTCACCAGTGAAGTCCATTTCGCTGGCTCTCTCTGGGCCGACATCCAGCACTGACAGACAATTCACGCGTCCCGCTGCCAGGGACTCCGAACCCAGACAGCGTGGGGATCCACTGTCCTCACTCCAGACACTCGCGGGTCCGGCTACCAGAGACTCGCACTCCAGACAGTGTGACTGTGTGAGTATCCGCTGTCCCCCTTTCCAGACGACGATACGTTGGTCATCAGCTCCAACGATTCCTGCTCCGGACCGTGGCACTGTCCCCATCCAACGACTCGGGGCACCCAGTTCAAACGGCGACTGACTCACCACTCAACATCTAGCGCAGGTGGGCAATCATTTATTTGGGTTCTGTGTTGTATCCGTCTCTCCACGACACAGAACTTAGTGGCGCAGTGGGTAGGATAACGCTAAGTTCTGTGTCGTGGAGAAACGGATACAAATAAAATAAATAAATAAACCCAAACCTAATAAAATAAACCCTAAACCCAGGAGGGGTTAGGTACCCAAGGCGTCGATCAAAATTGGAGAGTAGCAGCGACGACCGTGAGGCCAGCGTGTAACTGGTCTCGGGCTCTAGATACTTCGCCAGCATTCGGTTTGTATCCAAGTCGCTGCATCAGTTGGGTGGTTTCTTCGACATCAGACTGTGAAAAGCCCATGAAACCGTCGTCTGCCGATTCTTCTGCACCGGCCCCGGTCGCTACTGGGACCGTCGGTCCGGCTTTGTTCTGCGATGAGGGGGGACCCCCCCCCCCCAAAAAAAAAAATCGAGGAGCCAGGGGGGAGGGTCCCCAAAATTTGGACAATTTTTAGAAAAAATGGCAGTTTTTTGCCACTTTTTGTAAAATTTTGCAAAATTTAGGGTATTTTTGGTCGACCAGGGCGGGAGGGTCCCCAAAATTTGGCCGGAGAGGGACCCCCAAAATTTTGACCCCGTTACATGTATGAAAGCAAGCATGCATGCAGATGCGTAGCCAGGATTTTGAGAAGGGGAGTTGTACCTGTCTACTTTTTTGCTCACTTTTTTACACTCACTATTCCGGGGTCTTAGGGGTGTCAGCCGCCAGGATTCGCTTTTTTGCATAACAAAATGCAGTGTTGGTCATTTAAATTAAATAAACTCAGTGTAGCGGGGGTCTGGGGGCGGCAACCCCCAGTAAAACACAGAAATTTTCAGTTTTTAGGCCGAACTTGGTCAACCGGAGACGTATATATCAGAATTTTTTTGACAGCAAAAATAAATCAAAAGATGGGAGAGTCACATCAGACACTGTATTACACAAGTAAATGCAATCAGGGGAGAGGGTCTCCAAAGTTTGGCCGGAAAGGCCCCCTCCCCCAAAAAAATTTGGCCCCCTTACATGTATGAGAGCAAGCGACATTAAGTCACAAATTTGCATCAGCATGAGATCAGCAGCCAGCAGCCTCCCTAAAAAACCAATTTGGAAATTTTTTATTTTTAGACTGAATTTGGGCAAATGGAGACGTATATCGGAAATTGGGTCGGAAAATTTGAGCCGTGGGTCGACCCTTGGGTACCCACTTCAACCTGCGCGGGTCGCTAAATTTTTCCCGACCCGCAAAACCTGAAAAATTAACGACGTCGGACTCCAATTTTAGAGAAATTAGAGTAATACGTAATAAGTGGAAAGTTTGTTTAAAGTAGCAATGCGAATAATGTACAGATGTACACTATGTACACATGTCACACTAAAAATAATTAACAGGTATATTTATATAGGTTTTATGGAATGGTGGGGCAAAGAGGGTAGTGGGCATACATGTAACAGCACAAAAATTTTGGGTACCCCTCCCCCCCTTGGTGGGACCCCCCCCCTCGCCTGCGTCAACTCATCTTTGACCCCCCTCCCCTGCGTCAACTCATTTTTGACCCCCCTCCCAAAAATGACGCTATTGTTACCGTTTTTGACCAAAAAACTCTGATTTTGACAATTTTTGGCGAAAATTTTGGTAAAAATAGCTTAAATTTCACCAAAAAATGTTGATTTTTTTCAAATTTTGGCCAAAAATTTACTACCAGCGGGACCCTCCCCCCTCTTTTCCCCCTGGCGGGACCCCCCCTCCCTCCCCCGGGACAGAATTTTGGGGGGTCTTCCCCCCCCCCCACCCCCCCCCCCCCAACTACATGTATGGTAGTGGGTAGGCTTTTACAGCGCGGGTTGGATTGCGGGTTCCCCACGAGTGCTGAGCCGCAGGTTGGGTTGGGTCGCGGATCCAAAATTTTGATCCGCGTCCACCCCTGTATGGGCCACATGAGAACTTGAACACATATATAATAAACAAGATGAGTGATGAACAACAACTGTTACTGTAACAAAATTATCATGTCATATAGTAGCCGGGGTCTGGAGGCGGAGCCCCCAGATAAATTTTTTAGAAAATTTACACGACATTTGAAAATTTGGGACGTGCAAAAACTTTTGAAAAATCCCGAAAATTTCGGGATTTTAGTTCGGGATCGGGATCGGGATTTGCTTTCGGGATCGGGAACGTATCGGGATTTTACCCTCGCGATTCGGGATCGAGATTCGGGATCCCGTTCGATCACTAATGCTTGTAAGTATCATCAAAACTAAAAAATAACTCAAATGCAAATAATGCAAATTTTACAAGCAGTTTAATAACTCCCATTTCATTCCAACAGCCCAATATCCTGAGACAGCGGTGGTGAAAAGGGACAAGAATTCATGGAAGATAAAAGCAAAACGTTAAAAAATGTGAGTTTGCATTAATTACCGCCTTAACCGAATCTGCACTGCACCTTTTTATTGTTACGCTCAAAGTTGCATGTTTTGGTATTGCTTCTGAAACTTTTTAGGTAGGGTCGTAGGGGTGACCCGTTTCGCCACAAAAAACACTGTTTCACTCCACTCTGGACGACTATACATATATAGTATTTATATATACATTTATGTATCTATACGCAGTATTTTATTTTTTTTGGATATTTACAACCTGAGAAAACTTCGGTTGACAAATGACAACTATTCGGTATAGTCAGAGGAGGTAAAAAAAATACGATCGAAAACATGGGGTAAAAAAAATACACCCCCCTCCAAGAAAAACCTCAACGGGTATATGCCTGTTGAATACATACAAAGGAAGCACTACTAGTTCTACATTACTTAAACGTATTACCTAGTCATGATCTGTCGTTAGCTTATAATACGAAGCTGACGAAATCATGCACCCAAAATACGGCTCATTTTACAAGAGCCAACAAAATTTTCACAAGCTTCTCTTGTCGCGTGGTCTAGCTGTTTTCCGACACTAGCTGCGCATATGGCATAGTCAACGACCCTTCTTGCAAACTGTGAATGGTTCTTCTCTATTGGTACTGGTTGGCGCCTACGGGAGCCATATTTTTTTACCCCCCATTTTTGGTCGATTTGTGGGGAAAAAAATACGGATATTTTTTGCCTTCATGCAAGAAGGCAAAAAATTGAACTTCTTGAATTCAACTTCTTGAAGTAAATTTCTTCTTCTTCTTCTTCTTCATGTTGTGTTTTTAAACCAAAACAACTTCATTTACTTAAAAAAGTAAGCACAGGAAAGTGCTACGGCCTCCAAGTGTACTACGACCACCGACTGCTAACAGAGCGGTTCCAGCTACACTAGGGTGTTCAAATTATGAGCTCAGCTACATATATAAATATATACACATACAGACGCACATATGCCCAAGTTGCGAAACTGATGATAATATTGGTTATTCACTCCTTAAAATACAAAATCTGGGAACAATATGTTGTACAACACTATTTGAATATTGGTACTGGTTGGCGCCTACAGGAGCCATATTTTTTTACCCCCATTTTTGGCCGATTTGTGGGGGAAAAATACGGATACTTTTTGCCTTCATGTGGTGTTTTTAAACCAAAACAACTTCATTTGCTTAAAAAAGTAAGCACAGGAAGGTGCTATGGCCTCCAAGTGTACTACGACCACCGACTGCTAACAGAGCGGTTCCAGCTACACAAGGGTGTTCAAATGATGAGCTCAGCTACATAAATACACCACATACAGACGCAGATATGCCTAAATTGCGGAACTGATGATAATATTGGTTATTCACTCTTTAAAATACAAAATCTGGGAACAATTTGTGGCACAATACTATTTGAATATTGACAGCAATGAAGGGAAATTTAACTAATTTAAGACAACATTTACGTATGCAAAAACAATGAAGAAAGGGCGTCGCCACAAATTTTGGCGTTTCGCGGTACAATGTTTACGTCAAATGATTCAGTTTACCGCAAAAAAATAATACGTAGACGCAAAAAATTTTGAACAATTTTTTTGAAAAGAATGTAGTGTGTAAAGTAGTTGTGGTGTTATTGAGGCTTCAATTTCAGTGGCCTTTTCTTTCAAGTGCAAGTTTAATTAGAAAATTGAGTAAGTTTGAGTTGAGTTTCATAACAGTTGAAGCATTTTGGTCTGCGTTAATTGGATGGGTCAGAATCGACCCGTATTTTTTCCGCGCGACCGTATTTTTTTCCCCCAAAATGGGGGTAAAAACAGGTTTTTTTTTCAAAATCATCAAAAAATTTCATCATTCTGGCGTCATTTTTAAATTCCTGTCGTCATTTTTCTTTTTCGTTCGTCAAAACTAAATTATGGCTTTACAGCACCGTTGCGCTGCAGCAATATTGCTAGTTACATTACCTTACATTTTTATGAAAATTAAGCGGTTTTTTTACCTAATTTTGGCCAAAATTTGTTCGAATCTGTGTTTCTTGGCCAAGAAAACATGTAAATTACTAAACTAAATTACGATTTTTTGGACAGGGGGGTCAAAATTAAGTAGACCGATGGGATGGTGGGGGGCTTGTCCCGGATTTTTCAAATTTTAGGGGGTCTTGTCCGAAATATTGGGGTTGGGGACTTGAACTCATAACGGCCTAAAAATGGGAAATTTTTTTCAAAATTTGTATATACATTCTTAGCTTTTTGATCATTTTAAAGCAATCAGGGGCAAATTTTGAGTTTCCTGGCATCTTTTTTAACTATGAGGAGGGTTTGCTTGTCCCGGAATCCCAAGTCTAGGGGGAGCTTGCCCCTCAGACCCCATTGTACGTCTATGTGCCGAAGATTTCGGTCAAATAAAGTAGAAAGAATTCGGAGAGGGCATGACCTTTAGATTTTTTGTGACAATAAAGGGAAACGTAGGAAAGGTAGCATAGGAAATTTTTTTAATTTTGGACATAATTTGGTGAATTGGAGTTATAAAAAAATTTTCTTCCTTATTTATTTCTTATCGGTATTTATCTTTTATCTACCGAATACCATTTAGCAAATTGGCTAAAACGACCAAAAAATTTTAGCAGACTCTCAAAAATTTTCGCCAATGCTAACGTTTTGGCCGAGCAAAAACGGCAGAATTTAACATAATAATTTGCCGATAACAAACTAGCATATTGTGCGAACATCATACTATTTTTGGCCGACCGAAAACATCAGAGCTAACATTTTTGAGCTCATAATACCCAAAACATTAAGCCACAATATGCAGGGGTCTAAAAGCGACAACCCTCAAAAACAAAAATGGAGAATTTTTCACTTTTTAGGCCAAACTTGATCAATTGAAGACGTATCAGAAATTTTTTCGAGCCGAGAAATTAATTATATAAATGCAAATCCCGTCAGAAGCAGAACGTCACATCAGATAGTGCACTAGATAGGTATGTAAATGTACGCGTGTACACACGCAGAGGCTTTGATGAATGTTAATAACGAAGACGAGTAAGCCACTAAGTTGCAGGGTCTGGGGGCGGCAGCCCCCAGAAAAAATAGATTTTTTCAATTTTTAGGCCGAATTTGGTCAAATCAGCGTCAATATTTGCTCAAAACCTTTCATCAAAGCTTCGTTATTTTTATTTTCTGAACGTCATTTTTAAGTTTCATTTCTGCAAATGACGCCATTTTTGACTAAAAAAACCCTGAAAAAAATACGTTTATTTTTCGATTTACATAAAATTAGTATATAATGCAGAGAAAAAAGTTTAATATGTGGTTTTGTAGAGCAACTCCGCGAGGTATTGTTGGAAAAAAGTTTGCCCGAGAAACTTAATCCAGGAAAGCAAAAAAACCTTGTACTCATATTTTGTATTTTTTTACCCCATCTGACTATACGCAACACAATTTTCGGATGTGTGTAGGCGTAAAGCATATTCAAGAAGTATATAATATATATATATATATACTTTTTTAGCTTAGTAAACAGATAACACAATGGGTGGGCGGAGCCTGGCAAAGTCGAGACCATATGACCAGGAGATAAATTACGTGATAATTATCTTGGTCTCCGCCCCCACGCAGTTGACTAAAACTACAATGCTGCCCTGTATGCGATGCTCTCATGTTGGTGGCCGCAAAAAATGGACAGGCTGATGAAACTAAACTCAGAGGAGGTACATATGTCAGACAGTTTGATGAAGTAACTTTATATGATTGACTTTCTGAGAAAATGAGCTAATTTGAGCGCTAGTTGATTGGTTTTTTTGGCGACCCCCTTCGATTTTGTTTATACTGCTTCCAATTACTTCCCATGCCACCCCATTTACAAAACTGAAATGAAAAAAGCCGCAGCTGCTACATGCTGGCTGCGCTGAGCCTTCAAAAATTGGTGTTTTTGGCAAAAAATGCTCTTTCGATTGCGTTAACTTCTTAACGCTGTACCCTAGCATTTACATGCTGTACTTTATTCGTGTCCAGCGACCACAAAGCCTACATATATTTGTTTGTTATGTGTGATTAACAGCTCTTGACGCTGAATGGTCGCAACGTATTTTTATGCTAATTTTTGCGAACATAAATTGCACAAAATTGTCAGTAAATCTCCAGTAATCCTTGAGAACCTCAAACCAAATTCACTACACTTGGTGCTCACTATATATGTCATATTCATGCAAAAAATGAAAAAAACGAAGCTGGGGTACGAGGTCGTTTTTGCCAATATATGCAAGTACCTGCATCGGCGCAATATCACTATGAAGCAAAAGGTACCTAGTTGAATTGCATAACAATTAGTAGCAGCCAGTTACTTTTTATTGGGTTACCGACAATTTGCAAAGCAAAAATCGGGGCAACCCTTTATTTTTGTCGTGTCCGTGTCGTTGTTGTTGGTGGTGTTGTTATTCGTGTTGTTGATGTCCTCAAAATTAGTGACTCGTTTTCCTCAACCCCCCCCCTGGTCGGATTGCTCCAAAACTTTGGTGGTGGGATCCCTCCGCAAGTACTTGTGCCCCGCACCTTGGTAACCCCCTGACCCCACGGGAAGCAGGGTCACGTGACCGTCAAAAAGTGAGGTTTTTGAAAAACAAGAAGGACCCTTGTGAACTTGAAAACTTTTTGTCAAGGATTTGGACAAAAAATTGCCCTTAGGTGTAATTTAGACCCATAAATACAAATCTGAGGTTGGTTTTTGCCTAGAAACCTCCCAGGACTCCCTATAGCCCCCTCACGGTACCCCCCTAGGGGGTCCTGAGGGGTCCTTAGAGGCCAATTTTTCGAAATTGAGATTTTGATGTTTCTGGGAGTAACTTGGGCGCCTGAACACAAATCCGAGGTTCATTTTTGACTAGAAGCCTCCCAGGACTCCCTATAGCCCCCCCAGGGTACCCCCCCAGGGGGTGGTGAGGGGTCCTTAGAGGCCAGTTTTTCGAAATTGAGTTTTTAATGTTTCTGGGAGTAATTTGGGTCCTTAACACGAATCCGAGGTTCATTTTTGACTAGAAGCCTCCCAGAATTCAATCTAGCCCCCCAGGGTGCCCCCCTAGGGGGTCCGAAGGGGTGCTTAGAAGTCAATTTTTCGAATTTTAGATATTGATGTCTCTGGGTGTAAATTGGGCCCCAGAACATAAATCCGAGGTTCATTTTTGTCTACAACCCCCCAGAATTCCCCTATGGCCCCCTCAGGGTACTGGGGTCCTTAGGTAAATTTTTCGAAATTGATATTTTGATGTTTCTGGGAGTAATTTGGGCCCCTAAACACGAATCCCAGGTTCGTTTTCGTTAGAAACCTCCTGGACCCCGCCAAGCACACCCCTCCATCAAGGTCCTCCCGTAGGGGGTGCTAAGGGGACACTTTTTCGAAACTGAGATTTTGGGGTTTATGTTGAGTAATTTGGACTCCTGAACAATATGCACATATGAGGTTTTTTGCCTAAAATATACAATCCTTTCGAGAAAAAGGGTCCTCTGCCTAGAATAGAGGGTAACTTACCGTCGGCAACCCGTTCCACGCCGACAAGGGCTAATGTCTTTTATGTTTATGCTTCCATTTGTTCTGTCTATAAAGGCTTCAAGCCAAGCGCAGTCAGAATATGCTGAATTTATTGCAAATATGCTACTGTTTAGTGTTTATGACATTCTAACTACAGCTATTGCTCACAAGCTTTGTTGATTAAGCGAAAATGATCTATTTGTCATACATCACACTACTAATTAGGTAATAAACGCGTGTAAGCGAACACGAAATAGCACATTTGGTGCTACAGCGCTTTTTCCATGCGCTATATGCGCTATTTGCGCTACAGTGCTTTTTTGGCGTGGTATGTGCGCTTTAGCGCTTTTTGTGAGTGCTATTTGCGCTATAAGCGCTATTGAAGGTGCTATATGCGCTACTTGTGTGACCTATGACAAATAGATCAATGTCGCTTAATTAACAAAGCTTGTGAGCAATAGCTGTAGTTAGAATGTCATAAACACTAAACAGTAACATATCTGCAATAAACTCAGCAATTCTGACTGCGCTTGGCTTGAAGCCTTTATAGACAGAACAAGCATAAACATAAAAGACATTAGCCCTTGTCGGCGTGGAACGGGTTGCCGACGGCAAGGGACCTCTATTCCGGGCCGAGAACCCATTTTCTCGAAAAGGATTGTATATTTTAGGCAAAAAAACCTCATATGTACATATTGTTCAGGAGTCCAAATTACTCAACACAAACCCCAAAATCTCAGTTTCGAAAGTGTCCCCTTAGCACCTCCTACGGGGGGACCTTGAAGGAGGGGTGTGCTTGGAGGGGTCCAGGAGGTTTCTAACGAAAACGAACCTCGGATTCGTGTTTAGGCCGGGCCAAAATTACTCCCAGAAACATCAAATTATCAATTTCGAAAAATTGACCTAAGGACCCCATGGGGCATGGACCCCCACGGGGGGTACCCTGAGGGGGCCATAGGGGAATTCTGGGGGGTTGTAGACAAAAATGAACCTCGGATTTATGTTCTGGGGCCCAATTTACACCCAGAGACATCAAAATCTCATCGAAAAATTGACTTCTAAGCACCCCTTCGGACCCCCTAGGGGGGCACCCTGGGGGGCTATATTGAGTTCTGGGAGGCTTCTAGTCAAAAATGAACCTCGGATTCGTGTTATGGACCCAAATTACTCCCAGAAACACTAAAAACTCAATTTCGAAAAACTGGCCTCTAAGGACCCCTCACCACCCCCTAGGGGGGTATATACCCTGGGGGGGGCTATAGGGAGTCCTGGGAGGCTTCTAGTCAAAAATGAACCTCGGATTCGTGTTATGGACCCAAATTACTCCCAGAAACACTAAAAACTCAATTTCGAAAAATTGGCCTCTAAGGACCCCTCAGGACCCCCTAGGGGGGTACCGTGAGGGGGCTATAGGGAGTCCTGGGAGGTTTCTAGGCAAAAACCAACCTCAGATTCGTGTTTATGGGTCAAAATTACACCTAAGGGCAATTTTTTGTCCAAATCCTTGACAAAAAATTTTCAAGTTCACAAGGGCCCCCCCTTCTTGTTTTTCAAAAACCTCACTTTTTGACGGTCACGTGACCCTGCTTCCCATGGGAAAAAAAAACAAAAAAAAAAAAAAACAAAAACAACACAAAAAAAAAAAAAAACACAAACCACAAACACAAAAAAAAACAAAAAAAAACACACACAAAACCCCCAAAACAAAAACAACAAAAAAACTCCCCCCACAAAAAAACAATATACAAAAAAACACCACAACACAACACCTATACAAAACAAATAACAACACTAAAAAAACAAACAAACAAAAAAAACAAAAAACAAAAAAAAAACACCACCACCCCACACCCAAAACACCAACCCAACAACACCAACAACAACAACACAACACACCAAAACAAAAAAAAACAAAAAAAAACCCCCAACCCCCACCCCTCCCCCCCCCCCCCCAAACCCGAACCCAACGGTCAGAAAAAAAACCGGGGTTACCAAGGTGCGGGGCACAAGTACTTGCGGGGGGATCCCACCACCAAAGTTTGGGAGCAATCCGACCAGGGGTGGGGGGCTGAGGAAAACGAGTCACTAATTTTGAGGACATCAACAACACGAGTAACAACACCACCAACAACAAAGACACGGACACGACAAAAATAAAGGGTTGCCCCGATTTTTGCTTTGCAAATTGTTGGCAACCCAATAAAAAGTAACTGGCTGCTACTAATTGTTATGCAATTCAACTAGGTACCTTTTGCTTCATAGTGATATTGCGCCGATGCAGGTACTTGCATATATTGGCAAAAACGACCTCGTACCCCAGCTTCGATTTTTTTCATTTTTTGCATGAATATGACATATATAGTGAGCAACAAGTGTAGTGAATTTGGTTTGAGGTTCTCAAGGATTACTGGAGTTATAAGAGATTTACTGACAATTTTGTGCAATTTGTGTTCGCAAAAATTAGCATAAAAATGCTTAGTACGTTGTGACCATTCAGCGTCAAGAGCTGTGAATCACACATAACAAACAAATATATGTAGGCTTTGTGGTCGCTGAACACGAATAAAGTACAGCATGTAAATGCTAGGGTACAGCGTTAAGAAGTTAGCGCACTCGAAAGATCATTTTTTGCCAAAAACACCAATTTTTGAAGGCTCAGCGCAGCCAGCATGTATATAGCAGCTGCGGCTTTTTTCATTTCAGTTTTGTAAATGGGGTGGCATGGGAAGTAATTGGAAGCAGTATGAACAAAATCGAAGGGGGTCGCCAAAAAAACCAATCACCGGATGGTCGATTTTGTCAGAAAGTCAGTCATAAATGCATACTAACCTCTGCCAAGAATTGTAGGAGAATGAAGAACGCTGTTTCTCAATTTTCCCATTCATTCACTAGTATCCTTGTATCCTAAAACAAACTCTTGGAAAATGGACTTCAGTTTGACCGCAGTTGCATTGGCTTTCAGAGGGGGGACTTCGGAACATTAGTTGAACAAATGCTGTTTTTCCGACTTATTCCACTCCTAAGGGTTTTAACAATATATAATAATTTCACTCTTGACTCTAGATTTTTTTAAAAGGGGCGACAGCTATTTTGAGGGCTAGAGATCAGACTGGGGGCCTGGCTGACGATGGGGGTTCTATATTTTTATTAAAAGATGGGGTAGGAAGCGATTTATGGGCAGAAATAATTTCCCTCCCGCCGAATTTTGACCACATGTAACGGGGTCGAAATTTCGGGGGGGGGCTCTGTTCTCCGGCCAATTTTGAGGACGGTCCCCCATCCCCCCTCATATATATAGTGGTGCGGGGAAAAAACCCTATTTTCAACTTTTCGGGTCGTCCTGTGCTCCACATAAATCGGATCCATTAATGCTCGCGGCTGTTATAACGGCCATCTTTCGCCTAACTGTTGCACTAATAAAATGGATTCTAACTGCTCACGTTTCTGAGTAATAAGCCTCGAAACCTCCGGGAAAAAACCCTATGCGGGAAAAAACCCTAATGCGGGGAAAAAACCCTATCACTTTTTTTGCTGTTCTATTAGCAGTGAGTATAAATATATACAATTTCATCGTGTTCTACAACTCTTAGGCTGCAGTATGGACTAAAAAAACCGTTTCTCCGACACCCATGTGACTCACAACGACTCTTCAAAAATTGACCTTTTTTTGCAGAAATGACTTCTGCCCAACCCAAATATGCATTTTATCCGTATTTACTAGCATTAAAAACGGATTTTTGCGCTTATAACCTTCGAAACGGTGGGCAAACACCGCCCGCATCTGCCATTCTTAGATTTAAGTGGTACGCAGCAGCTAAAGCCTAAATATTCCAAAAAATGCCAAATTTTGGTGAAACATCACCAAAACAGGTTTCGTAAGGGGTGTCGGGGTATGGTTCAAAACGACAAAAACGACGTTTTTCGGCCGAATAAACGGTTTTAATGAACTCTACGCATGTTGGTAGCCCAGATTAACCAACTTTAGTAGAATGGATGAGTTTAGCAAAAAATTGTCATCAAACAAAATAGGGTTTTTTCCCCGCAATAGGGTTTTTTTTCCCGCACAAACTTTGAACAGTCACAGGTCAACCACAACGGTTTTCACTGTTTTTGAGCTTCAGAAGTATAGAGGAAAGGTAACTGTCTTGAAAAATGCAAACGGAGTTGGCCAAAAGTGTTTTTGTGAAAAATTATGACAAGTCAAAAATTTGGAAAATTTTGTCACTTTGGAATTTTTCAACATGCAAAATTTTGAAATTTTATAAAAAATGGTACAAGCCTCAAAACTGCACAGAAATTGGTGTGGTAAGTCAGTTTGGGATGCGCTTTCCACCTACCTACTCAAAAAGGTCCTTGTCGTAAGGAAGGGGTTTTTTCCCCGCAAAACGCGTAGGGTTTTTTTCCCGCACCACTATACATGTTATGGATGTTTCAGTTTCGGATGTTTTTTACCCTTTCTATTCAGAGACCTTTTACAGACTTTAACAGGAATTTTAGATATATAATTTCAGTGTTTTTTTTCGTCAAAAATTTTGCGTCGTCTAACGCACATGCCCAAATTTTTTTGCGTCATTTTGAAAAAAAGTGCGCAAAGCGGTTATCATGCTATCTAAGCTCGTGTTTTAGGTTAAAATCACTTTATTACATATGGCACTGGCCGTCCTCAATTACGATTTTGGAGTTTTCAAAAACTTTTTTGAAAAAATTTTTATTTCTATTTTTACGTAGAAAAAATTTCGTGGGGAGGTGGCATGACTTTTTGATTTTTGTAATGGGTTAAAATGCACTATTTTCAATAGTAACATAAAAAAGTTAATTGAAAATGGATGGCCACGTAGCCACAAGTTGCAGGGGTCTGGGCGCGGCAGCTCCCAGAAAAAAATTTGAAATTTTTTTCATTTTTAGGCTAAGTTTGATCAATTGGAAACGTATAGGAAAATTTTTTCGACCAGACAATAACAGCAAATGGGAGGCCCTTGTGTAAAAATTCCGTGGGAAAAAATTTCGAAGGGGGAGGGGAATTCCGCCCATCCACACTTTCCTGGGGACGCTCTTGCCTTTAACAGTGTGCGAAAGCTGACTTTAACTTATAAATTCTAGGGTTGAGAATTTATACGTTTTATTCAATATGCTTCACAGTGCGGTATCAAATAGGGACTCGTAAATATCACGTTAATGTCGGTATTTTGCTGATCACGTCAATTTCGGTATTTTGTTGAGAAGCTAAGCAGAATTTTGAACTTACCTTTTCGGTAAAATGTAGCGCGGCGTGTACTAAGCTTTAAATCCAGTGTAGTATATATAATGTTGGTTCTACTGGACTCATCGGATCAAGTGCAGTTGGGGGGGGGGAAATAGTGGACCTATTTTTTGGAGTAGAGCACCTTGAGGGAAGCATTTTTTGTAATAGGACCCCTATCCACAAATTTGGATTTTCTGAGCTATGACCCCTTAAAAATTGCATTTTCAGTGTTTTTGGAAGTGAACGTAGGCCAAAGTTTGAAGCCAAAAATGGCTATAATCTTTATTTTTGGATAGTTTTGAGTGCGTTATGATGTTTTAAGGCATCGTCTAGGCTTAGTTGGCAGGATTCTCTAGGCTAAGCTGGCAGGATTTTTTCTGAAAATTTCGATCTTTTATTGCCTAAGCCTAAGCCCCAGCCCACCCCCCAAAACACAAAAACAAAAAAAAAAAAAAAAAAAAAAAAAAAAAAAAAAAAAAAAAAAAAAAAAAAAAAAAAAAAAAACCACACCAACAAAAACAAGTCTAAATTAAGGCCAAGTTTGAATTTGGTCAAAAATTGGACGTTTCTGGCGAATTCGGCCAATTTTTCGGCTGGAACCCGCTCAAAGAGCCTTTGTTTTGATTCTAAAATATTGTAACCAATAATCTGACACCATTTAGACACGATTAGAACGGAAAAAACAAGAGCTTCGGAAAAAAATTGCGAAAACGTCCCTCACTGAGGGTTCAGATTTCGAATGGGGGGTATCTCAGAAAATCCAAAAAATGAAATAGAGGTTCTTGAAGCAAAAATGCTTCCCCCAAGGTGCTCTACTCAAAAAAATAAGTCCACTATTCCCCCCCCCCCAACTGCATTTAACCCGACTCATCAGTATCAAGCACTGTAAAAGTAAATTGTGCTGCTGGCAGATCACATAACATTTTACACTGCAATGAAACTTAATGCCGTTGCTGTGCACTGGAATGGTAAGGCTCGATTCATATTTTCGTCCGTATGTCCGTTCAGCCGGCAGAATGACGTCACTAGCAGCCTAGTGCAGTGGATCTCAGCGCGCTCGTGCAATCAAAACCTCAGTTCAATGCACTGAAACTTAGCATGATTTACATGCAATTCTGGTTTCAGTGCATTGACTGAAATTAGTATGCACGGCCGCTGAGGCGGCCGCGCAAAAAGTACAAAACGGGAACTACAGTGGTTGCCCGGGTCTGGGGGCGGCAGCCCCCAGAAGCCAAGTATTGGGGCTTATCTCAGTTCCCCTGGAGATGGCATCATTACGCCAAATTAAGTTGGCAGGAACTGAACTATTAACACTGTACACACGCAGCTAATTTCAGCAGATATATAATAAAATAGAATTCTCCTATTCCAAACTTCTATAGCAGCGCGGCGATCGTCCTATATTCGCATTGGGTTAAATGCAGTTGGGGGGGGGGGGGGGGAAATAGTGGACCTATTTTTTTGAGTAGAGCACCTTGGGGGAAGCATTTTTGCTTTAAGAACCCCTATTTCATTTTTTGGATTTTCTGAGATATGACCCCCCGAAATCTGAACCCTCGTATCAAGTGCAGTTGGGGGGGGGGAAATAGTGGACCTATTTTTTGGTGTAAAGCACCTTGAGGGAAGCATTTTTTGTAATAGAACCCCTATCCACAAATTTGGATTTTCTGAGCTATGACCCCTTGAAAATTGCATTTTCAGTGTTATCGGAAGTGAACGTAGGCCAAAGTTCGAAGCCAAAAATGGCTATAATTGTTTTTGGATAGTTTTGAGTGCGTTATAATGTTTTAAGGCATCGTCTAGGCTTAGTTGGCCGGATTCTCTAGGCTAAGCTGGCAGGATTTTTTCTTAAAATTTCGATTTTTTATTGCCTAAGCCTGAGCCTAAGCCTAAGCCTGAACCTAAGCCTAAGCCTGATACTAAGCCTAAGCCTAAGCTCCATACTAAGCCTAAGCCCACGTGCTTTTGCCGCTGCGATTGACGCAAAACGCAAGCCGCAGGGGCGCAAGGAAACGCACCCGAACAAGCGCGGCCTAGGCGTCTCGCAGGTCAGTGCTGCGTCACTTCAAAAAAAGACAAAGGTCCGCGAAATGTTTAGCCAACACGTCCGCAGCACAAAACGCAATGAAATCGCAGGTGAATAGCAGTTGGTAAACGCTGCGGGCGCAGGCATTCCGCACTGAAAACGCTGCGTCTGTTCAGACATTGCGTTTTGCGTGCGGCAAGCTGCGTTTTGCCGCAGCGACAAAAACGCTGCTGCAAAATCGCAGTAAAATCGCAGCGTGTGAATCGGCCTTAAGCCTAAAGGCCGATTCACATGGTGCGTTTTTGCCGCTGCGATTTTGACGCAAAACGCAAGACGCAGTTCGCACAGAAAACCAAACCATTCGCACAGAACGCAGCGTCTGAACAACGTTGCGTCTCGCAATTTATTTTGCTCGTCTTTACTGTTTTAAAACATGCGAAACAGCTTTTTGTCTAATGCTCACAGTCAGAAACCAACACGTCCAGCATCAAAACGCACAATCGGAGGCCGAATTGCAGTTGGGTTGGGGTTTAAAACGCTGCGGAAAAATCAGACGCATGCATTCCGCACTGAAATTGCTGCGTCTGTTCAGACAGTGCGTTTTGCCGCACGGCGAAAACGCTGCGGCAAAATCGCAGTAAAATCGCAGCGTGTGAATCGGCTTAAGCTAAGGCCGATTCACACTCCGATTTACTGCGATTTGCCGAGCTTTTGCCGCTGCGGCAAAACGCAGCCGCCGGCAAGCAGACGCTGTAACAGACGCAGCGTTTTTAGTGCGGAATGCTGCGTCTTGAATTTGCCGCAGCGTTTAAACGCCAGACTGCAATTCGACCTGCGATTTCATTGCGTTTTGATGCCTATCTGTGTTGGTGTTAAATTTTGCTAGCACTTTGTCATTTTTTTGACAGGAGACGCAGCAACTGCTGCGAGACGCACTAGGCCGCAGTGTCACGGCGTTCGCTTGCCGCGCGTGCGCCGCGCGGCAAGGGAGCCTAAGCCTAAGCCCAAGCCTAAATTAAGGGGGCGCTCCGGGAATCGGGGGTTACATCAAAAAAATGGCGAAAAAGATGGCAAATGTCAAAGTTTACTATGCATATATGTAGCATGGCACAAAAGAACACTGGAGGCAAAATTTCAAATCACGTGGTCACGTGACTCCCTGAGCACCAAACGTGAGTGAATTTTCGGCAAACGATAACTCTGCTTAATCTTTGCGTATAGTCACACTTTATATACCAAAATGTAGCTTATGTGCTTCTCTAGTTGAACATTATTTTGGTTTTTAACATTTATTACGGATTTGGATAAAAAATGTCATTATGTGTTTTCGAAGTCGAACTCTGAGCAATAAAATTCATATAAAATATTTCTAAGCTTTATCTTGAAAAACAAAAAAATTGTTCAACTGCGCAGAGCCTAAGGCTATAATTGTGCAAAATTTTGTAGAAAAATACCTTACCAGCATTTTATAATCGAGTGCCGAAAAATTGGTTTTGTATTCACACAGCCTATATTTGAGTCTGCTGCTTCTGAAAATGGTTTCTTGTGCGATTTAGATACGATTAGAACGGAAAAAACAAGGGCTTCGGAAAAAAATTGCGAAAACGTTCCTCACTGAGGGTTCAGATTGCGGGGGGTCATATCTCAAAAAATCCAAAAAATGAAATAGGGGTTCTTGAAGCAAAAATGCTTCCCCCAAGGTGCTCTACTCAAAAAAATAGGTCCACTATTTTTCCCCCCCAACTGCATTTAAGGTGGTAGTAACGAATGTGCAGTGATTTTTAAATTTTTGAAAAAATTTAGTTAATTCAAACTGTATTTTTCGAAAATAAAGTCTGTAAAAAATTGATTCATATACACAAAATGGCCAATTAAGTTAGCGGGATCATGTGAAAAAATTTTTAGGAGCAAGCCAAGCCAACAAGCCAAACTACACAACAGGAGAATGGAAATTTAACAGTTTTGGCCACTTTTCTAAGCGCATGCGCAGCGCATAAACACAAAAATGAACATGAATAAACTTTTGCAAATTTTCTAGACCCAAAATTAAAATTTTTCAAATTGCTTATATTTTTGCGCAGATATAGAACCCGAAAGTTGAGTGTGAATAGAAAGTTTTTACTTTGAAACCATATATTTCATTTAATAATTGACAAATTATGAAATCGTGCATTTTGGGTCTAGGTAATTCACTTTTGAATATTTGTGCAATTTTTTGTATGTTTTTGTTGTTAAAACTCTTCAAAAAGTGGCCAGATTTGAAAGTGCTCAAAAACGCCAAATTGGTCTAGTTTTAACACGTGCCATACAAATCATCTTCACAGTTGTACAATAAAACTTTGCTTAAATGTAGAAGAAAAGTAGCGCTTTCTAACGATATAAAAATTATGCTCTAAAGTTAATTCATTATTGAATACTAGGCTGTTGAAAAACACTGCACATTCGTTACTACCACCTTAACCCGAACCCTCAGTGAGGGAGGTTTTACAATTTTTTTCCGAAGCCCTTGATTTTTGCGTTCTAATCGTGTCTAAATGGTGTCAGATTATTGTTTACCATTTTTTATAGGGTGGCGAAGTGTAAAAAAGTAAAAAAGTAAAAAACGTTTTTTACACTTTTTTACAGTAGCAAAATTTCGGACTTTTTTACAACTTTTTTACACTTTTTTACACCTACTTTTTTACACTTTTCAACACTTTTTTACACCTACTTTTTTGCACTTTTTAACACTTTTTACACCTACTTTTTGCACTTTTTTACAAATATTTTACTAATTTTGCCAATTTTCAGAACAAAACTGGCCGAAAAAAAATTTCAAGTCTTGCATTTACCAAAATTTACTGAAATTCAAAGTCACCAAAATTTTTCCACAAAAATACTCGTACAAAATTGTTTCCTGAAACTGATTATGTTGGCTACAACACATGAGGAACTTTTAGCGTAATTTGTTATTTTTAACGAAGCAAACCCAGCGGGTACGGCCTACTCCCATTCGTGAAAGTTGAGTTATTGGTGCAATGGTACACCTTTAAAAAATTTCCAGCGTATTACAGTCTAGTGTGCGGGTAAATAAATCTGTAGAACCGGTATCCACGTGGTGTTTGAATTGCATTATTCAAAATTTTGACATTTTTGACGGGTCGTGCGGCGTGCTTCCCGACGGCCGTGTGGCGTGTAACGAAACCGACAGAAAACCAGCATTTGAAAACCAACCAACAACGGAACTTGTGTGGAATGAAACCAACATTTGGGTCTGATTTTGTGACTACAGCTGACGGTTTTTTCCGCAAGTAGATTTTGTCCTGCACAGTGCAAACACTTCTTTCACAACAATCCTTTACACGTCCATAGATACTGTTTTGACACTGTCTTCTATAGACACGCTTCTGTCTAGCGTTAAAAGATAGCTAATGGCTCAATTTAGGGGCAAAATAAAGACGTGCGTTTTCCCCAGATGGGACTCCTCCTTTTTTTTGATTTTACGTAACAGAAACAGCTTTCTACAATACATAAGCAAGCGACAGATAATTGAAAAATGTTACCGGTTCGTCGGTCACAAATTTCAACCTGGTCTCAAACAGTTTAGAAAACGTGTAAATATCATTCTAGGCTATAAAATACTTTTTTTACACTTTTTTACAGTTTTTTACACTTTTTAACACTTTTTTACACTTTTTTACAGTGTAAAAAAGTAGGTGTAAAAAAGTCCGGACTTTTTTACATGTAAATTAGCAACCCTAATTTTTTAGAATCAAAACAAAGGCTCTTTGACCGGGTTCCAGCCGAAAAATTGGCCGAATTCGCCAAAAACGTCAAATTTTTGACCAAATTCAAACTTGGCCTTAATTAAGGCTTGGGCTTAGGCTTAGGGCTTAGGCTTAGTATAGGGCTTAGGCTTAGACTTAGTATCAGGCTTAGGCTTAAGGCCGATTCAGGCTTAGGCTTAGGCTTAGGCTTAGGCTTAGGCTTAGGCTTAGGCTTAGGCTTAGGCTTAGGCTTAGGCTTAGGCTTAGGCTTAGGCTTAGGCTTAGGCTTAGGCTTAGGCTTAGGCTTAGGCTTAGGCTTAGGCTTAGGCTTATGCTTAGGCTTAGGCTTAGGCTTAGGCTTAGGCTTAGGCTTAGGCTTAGGCTTAGGCTTAGGCTTAGGCTTAGGCTTAGGTTGAGGCTCAGGTCAGGCTCAGGCTCAGGCTCAAGTTAGGTTAGGCTTAGGCTTAGGCTTAGTCTTAGGCTTAGGCTTAGGCTTAGGCTTAGGCTTAGGCTTAGGCTTAGGCTTAGGCTTAGGCTTAGGCTTAGGCTTAGGCTTAGGCTTAGGCTTATGGTTAGGCTTAGGCTTAGGCTTAGGCTTAGGCTTAGGCTTAGGCTTAGGCTTAGGCTTTTTCTAGGCTTAGGCTTAGGCTTTAGGCTTAGGCTTAGGCTTTAGGCTTAGGCTTAGGCATAGGCTTTAGGCTTAGGCTTAGGGCTTAGGCTTAGGCTTAGGCTTATGCTTAGGCATAGGCTTTAGGCTTAGACTTTAGGCTTAGGCTTAGGCTTAGGCTTAGGCTTAGGCTTAGGCTTAGGCTTAGGCTTAGGCTTAGGCTTAGGCTTAGGCTTAGGCTTAGGCTTAGGCTTAGGCTTAGGCTTAGGCTTAGGCTTAGGCTTAGGCTTAGGCTTAGGCTTAGGCTTAGGCTTAGGCTTAGGCTTAGGCTTAGGCTTAGGCTTAGGCTTAGGCTTAGGCTTAGGCTTAGGCTTAGGCTTAGGCTTAGGCTTAGGCTTAGGCTTAGGCTTAGGCTTAGGCTTAGGCTTAGGCTTAGGCTTAGGCTTAGGCTTAGGCTTAGGCTTAGGCTTAGGCTTAGGCTTAGGCTTAGGCTTAGGCTTAGGCTTAGGCTTAGGCTTAGGCTTAGGCTTAGGCTTAGGCTTAGGCTTAGGCTTAGGCTTAGGCTTAGGCTTAGGCTTAGGCTTAGGCTTAGGCTTAGGCTTAGGCTTAGGCTTAGGCTTAGGCTTAGGCTTAGGCTTAGGCTTAGGCTTAGGCTTAGGCTTAGGTTATAGACTGAGTGTATGAGTCAATGTACCTCCTATCAACCCCCTGTTTTTTTTGCATAAATATGTTTCACTATATGTGTGGAGTGTTTTGGTAAAATATTACGAAGTTCCTAGTCTCAGTTTTTTTGCAATGATAAATTTAAGTTGGGTGGTCGGGGGGTGTCGACCCGAAGGGTCGACTCACTTTGATTGGTCATAACGTTTGATATAGTGAACCGATTTAGATGATTTATAGCTCATTTTAATCAGCATAAAATTCTACGTGTTTTGACATATTAACCAAGGCTGTAGTGCTAGTATATTTTGTGTTATAGCTGAATTAAGTGAGAAAAATTGAAATTTTTTGACAAAGTTTCGGGGGCTTGTATTT
>JASANF010014111.1:0-11942 GCA_030248245.1 Trissonchulus sp. WLG1_4
CAGCCCGGTTTAGATTAAAATTTGTTTTGCCAATAACTTTTGCGCCCCCCCCCCCCCATTTGGTCCGGAGCACCCCATTTTGGTCGCGCCCCCCCCCCATTTTGAGCCCCTTCCCAAAAAAATCCCTGCAGTGAAAAATGACTGTAAACCTGACAAATATTGAAAAATTTAGTGTCAAATTTTGAAATTTTATTACTTTCATTTCAGATGGGGTGCCCCCCCCATAGCCCAAAATTTTTTCGGGAAGGACGTTTTAGCGAATTTTTAGCTGTAGCGATGTCGTGTTCGTCGGGTTTTTGAGTCCTTTTTGGCTAAATTTAGTATTAGCGTAGCTATAATAACGTATGAAAACGTAACATTTAATGTATAATAACCATTTTTCCCGTAAAAATAGTGTTTTATCGTGAAATTGGTGCGCCCTCCCATTTTGGTCGACGCCCCCCCCCCCATCGCGCCCGCCCATAAAATTTTGCCTAAAAATATGCCAGTGTTGACTTAAGCTTCCAAATTTAATCTAAATCGTTTAATCCGCATTAGGAATCGGCCCAGTGTTAGCTTTATAAAATTGGATTTAGCGGATTAGATTAGATATTGGACAAGTATGAATCAGGCTTATGGCGTGTCTGGACATTTAATGCATAAGAGGCTTTTGCTTTAGTGTATTTAGAATTTTGGTTTCCCCTGTACTGTAATAATATGCGCGTATATATAATTAAAACCTATTTTTTAAATATTAGTTTTGAATATAATATGCAAACTTGGTTTGGTACTACTTTTTTGGGTTATTTCATTGTTAGCTCTTCGTAAAAACTATGACGCAATATTTGCGGATTAAGTTAATCTGCTTTTGTAAAAATACTGTTTGTTGTTTTTTATGTATTTCTGTGCTTTCTTGTTTGCCTGCTTTCATTTGTTGCTGTTTTTGGTATGCAATAAATATACACCATATCTCTCACAGTCGTTCATTAGTGGTATTAGGAGTACAGAATGAGATCCCCACTTAGATGTCATTATGTACTCTTGCTGGTATTTTTTCTGGTTTCTAGAGTCCAGTCTGAAATTGGATTTAGCAGATTAGATCTAATTTTGGATGAATTTTATTAGTAGTCACTATAAATTGATGAATAAAATTAAACTAGGATTCTGGCTTCCTGGGCAAAAGTCACCAGTGTATGTATATCACAACTATACGTTATATAATAATATAATAGGTAACTAACAAGAATAAATAAAAAAATAACTAAGAAGAACGATTACAAAATAGTTCTATTAAACGGAACCGATATTACCGATTGAAATCTGTAACAAATGAGTGGCAAGAGTACATAATAAGAAGAGTATGACAGTTCTATAAACACATGAGTAGTCGTTTCGCAGCAGCTTCAATGGTCTGAATTTCGCGACGTACTCTGGCTGAAATTTGTTGTTTTCATAATGAAATCATGGCATTTCGTTGTTTCAGGGTCCACCATTTTTTTGGTCAGACTATAGGCTATCAGCAATAATGTCAATAGTTGGTATACTATAGGTCTATAAACTCGACTGGCCGTTTTATCTCGGTGACTTACCCACTAATAACTCTGTCAAAACACTCGAGAATTCGATGTGCAATATAGCGTACTCTTCTTGTTATGTACTCTTGATGCATATGTAGTACGACATGACACACGAAACGTAATAGAATTCTTAACACCGTCGTTTTCACCGCAGTTTCGAGCTTTGGGCCATTAAGTTTTTCACAGATTAGATTAACTTGACTAACTTGACAAGCCTGAGCGAAAACTTATGAAATTTCGAGGCTGATTTTTCTTTGTTACCTTAGGCCCGGTTCATACTCGTCCTTGTCCTTGTCCCTATCGTTTTGTCCTTGAGCGATTCCAAGAAAACTGCTTGGCCAAATAACCCAACTTTTTCACATGGATAAAGTTTGGGACATTTGCAGATTGTATGCAAAAATTTAGCCAAAACGCTTGTGTCAATTATTCACAGCATGTAATCAAAATTTGTCCTTGCCCCTGTCGCTGTGTCCTTAAGGACAAGTATGAATGAACTAGGCTTTAGGGTATTTATACAGCCGAATTAAGATTGACTTGTGGTGTGATTAGTTAGTAATTTTGCCCGCTAAAGCGAAAGCCCGGGTCATACTTCGTTTGTTTCGTGTTTGTTTTGTTTTGTTTCATGTTTTTTCGTCTTCAAGCAATTGAAAAAAACACAGGGCCAAGTGAACCAATTTTTCGCACGAATAATGTTAGGGTCAATTGCATCCAAACTGCTACTGTTGATTCATCACAGCAGCTGACCGAAATCTGTCCTTGTCTCTGTCCCCGTGTCCTTAAGGACAAGTATGAACCGGGCTTTAAAGGCCATCCTACAGCTGTAAGTATGAATTGATCCTTAATCTGTTTGCGAATTTTTGCAAAGCACAGTTAATCCAGTTAATCTAATTTATGAAAGGCTACCAGGAAAATTGAGCAAAAATGGAGGACTGACATCGTATTGTTGCCGACAACTTTCATGGATCCAAGCGTATTCCGAGCAAAACACGTTCGAGCTATATTTGGTGCAAAATGTATTCGGTTCTTGGCTGAACAGCCAAAACCCTGCTTTTTCGACCAATTTCAGCAAATTTACCCACTTTTTCGGATCCGATCCGTGAATTTCTACCATCAGCTGACAGAAAAAAGACGGTCTATCTTTCGTTATATTTTGCATTATACTCGGCAAAACGTTATACTCTGAGGATTCAATGTCCATTTTCAGAATATCGATATATCGGTGATTTTTGCTTTTCATTAAATCCTGAATAGTAGTCTGGTTTCGGCTTAAGTCTGTTAGATGTGTCACCTTCATTTGCATATATTCACCATTACCCACGCGGGTCGCATAGTTAGGGAAATTCCCCGGGTCTACGCCCAACACTTTGCATCGATTATCGATTATTGACTGAACGGATTCTTCAAATGATGGCTCGGAAGCTAAAAAATCCCTTTTGATTAGTTATGTCACTTTAAAGGAAATAAGTTTTAACTTAGGGCCAATTCCTAAAATGGATTAAAAGGATTAGATTAAAATTTGTTTGCCTTATCTCGATGTTAACTTATCTCGACTTAAAAAATTTTGGGCACAATGGGGTGGTGCTACAAATAATTGTTATTGCAAATTGCGTATAAATTCATAAACGATGTCATGAGTTATTGGCAAAACAAATTTTAATCTAATCCGTTCAATCCATTTTAGGAATTGGTTCTAAAAACCGATATGTAACCGATATTGTAATTTGTAAGTAACCTAAGTCGTATATCCATCTGATCAGCTCTGAAAATTACGAAATAGTCACGCCGCCAATACGGCATTATGTGGCGGGATTATTTCGTAATTTTGCCGGTTAAACGGACATACGGATGTAAGTACCTTAATCGACCCTAGCTCGTATACCTTTACATAAAGAAAAAATATAATGTATGCACATAGATGGATTTGCTTACCAATTCCTAGGGAATATATTACGCAGGTTTTGGGCAATTTCCACGGGTTGCAGATGTATTTGCCACCGTCACCAGGGTAACCAGCTCGCACCTAAAATAAAAAACAATAAAAAAAGCAATTTCGTCTTGACTATATAATTTGCTATTTAGTAAGCAGGCACAAAACATTCGATAGTATAGTAGATTTATGGAAAAGAAAGTGCTTAATTGCATTCACTTTTAGAAAAAAATTAAAACACGCCGGCCTGCCAGTAATGAAATAGTCAAAGGCGCTCTTTGAATTTTGCTGACAAGTATATATACAGGGCGCAGTTTCTTGCGTAACACACTTTAGTACATAATCGTTGAAAAGTGATTATGAACTGAGGCTAATAACTCACTATTTACTCAAAACCAGGTTATGAAATAACATCGCAAAACGTTTGTTAATACCTTTGAGAACTCTTCAAGAAATTTTTGGAGAGATCAACTGAGATAGCCTACATGTGATATGATTCTTTTCTTTTCTAATTTTTCTTTATTTCTCTAAAAATCCATTACCGAATTGATTTCGACAAAACAGATGAAATCTTCCCAAAAGTATTTGCAGATCTTTTGTGGTGTTTTTACAACCTACTTATGAATTAATAATTATTATTGAAGTTAAATAAAGTGAATTTATAAAGTTAAATAAAGTAAGTTTATCAAGTTTAATGAAGAAAAAACATTCAGTAATACTAAAATTCTAAAGTAAATAAAATTTCAAATTCCTATATCTTACTTTTTTCCTGCACTCAACCTGTGGCATCACAGACATCAACAATGTTGGCATATTAGCAGCTTTTTCGTTAACTTCATATCGCTTTGCAGCGATTTTGCCGTAATAGTTTTCAAGTTTCGTGAAAGTATCATCTTTGGAACATTCTATTTTTGACGGTTCTGCTGCGATTTTCGGATTTACAGACTCGATTATTCGATTTGCGTTTGCGAATTTGGTTGTGTAGTTTCTGTTAATTGTTGGCTTCAATACAACGATAATTACACAAGCGAATACCAATAATGTGATAACCCTGATAACGTTTAAAGACAACATAATGCGGTTTGTCGCGATTCGTAGACAATAGATTAGTTTAATAACGGATTAATCGGGTTAATAATAAAGTAATTAATAACCATTTTCATGCGTTATTAGAATTATATTTTCTTCAAGGGAAAGAATACATCTCTTCTGTCTTTTAAATTTGTATTTTTCTATCTGAAAAACAATTTTGCAGTACATGTCTAAAACAAAACGTCTTGCGTGAATAAAGTTACTTAAATAAACCTTTAAATAAAAATAATAGGCTTCTATAACAAATGTGTGTAATGCTAAAAAAGCAATCAGGTAAGAATAATAGCTTTGATAAATATAATGAAAAGTAAAATTAGCTTCGCAGTTGTTTTTTTAAATAATTTCAACAGGCTACACCATAATGCCGCGGTATTTTTTTCATTAAACCGGCTACTGCTAGAAAGAATTATGCTTTCTGAGAAACGAAGCTAAAACTTTTTTCACATCGAATACTTAACGTACAATATGCTATGAAAACTTTTTAACAATTCACATATGGAATAAATTTCCATATCTATTATGTAAAATTTCAAAATTTTATTGGCTTGTTGCAAAAACAGTTAGTTTTTATAACCTGAAAATTGGTTGGGCCCAGGATTGTGTACAGATTCGCCTCTTCCTTGTGTTGAAACCATACCAGACTACGAGTGTGGGTTTAGGTAAACTCTAGACAAGGGTATTCTTCCGGCTAAAAATAGCTACATAGAACTTTTATCATTGCTATGCTAATATTTAACGGCCATTATGCTTGAACTACATATGTAAAGCTTAGTTTTTTGCACAACTGTTAACTTTGAGCTGCAAATTAACTTCAACTGCGGCCGCTATATACACAGTTCATAAGCCTGAACCCTAAGCCTCAACGTAACTTGAGCCTTGTCATCATGAAGTTGTCTATTGAAAAAAATTCAAGAAAAAAATAAGAAATTTCAAAAAAGTCTTTTTCAAAAAAGGAAATATGAAGTGTCAGTGTCAGCCATTGTTACGTAGTCAAATGAGTTAGTTCTAGAATGCCATTACGGCGATAGTTTGAGAAACCTCATCACTGAAATGATGGTGAGTTCAGCGCGGTACTGCGGTTACCGCGGTTACCGCTGCGGTAACCGTAATTTTGCGGTATGTCGTAATGGGTCCGTTACCGCGCGGTAAGTGCGGTTACCGCACAAATTTGAAACAATAACAGAGGACTTGAGTGTGATTTTCAGTTGAAAATAATGCTTAATTGCCGTTGTAGCTAGAAAGACTGATTTTTTGACATTTATGTTGGTTTATTATGTTTTTAAGTAGTGTCGTCCGTCTTCTGTCTTATATATATACATACTTATCTTTGGCTAAAGCTTAATGAAGTAAATGTGGTGAGGTGGTGATTTGTTGTCATTAGTTTAACTGAATTGTTAAAAACCCGCAAAAATCTCACTTAATTACATTCAATACTACATGACACAAATTTGTAACTGAATAATTAACTCAATATTGCTAAAAATCTCAACTTAACCTTAAAATAAACAAAATAGAAAACAATTAAATTTGAACTTATCCACATTAAGAATAATTTTACAAATTGTAATCAATCGAACCATCCTAATCCACTTAGTAGTTCGAAATATCGTTGAAATTATTGACATTTTGTCTTTAAAGTTGCAACTGAATTTGGTCACCATTTTTAATTAAAAGGGTAATAAAGTACTGACCAGACCCCACTAAAACCTTAAACCGGTGTCTACTGGCCAATCTGGGAGATACAAATTAATAGCAGATTATTGCTTTTCAGCGATACACAGCCGGTTAAAAGCCTAAATAACCTACATTACCTAGGTAATGTAGGTTATTTTGATGCTGTTTATGTATGGTAAGGAAGGATGCAATTCTGTATCTTCACATTTCCACAATAATTGGTAGACGATGAAGATTCGTCCCTGTTTGTTCAGACAAACTACCTACGAGGACACAATTAGCCGCATAATTAGCCGCATAATTAGCCTTTAGAGGCCCAAAATGTTAAATTTTAAACAAAAATTGTGTTACCGAATATTTGAAACTTAGTCACGATAGCAGTAATCGTTTTGTTACCGCGGTTACCGCAATTTGATTTAAATAATAAAGGCTGGTCTTCGTCCGTTTTAAAGGTGACGACCAACGAGGTGACAATTACATTGGCGCACAAATAGCCTTTAGAGATCCAAAAAAGTTCAATTTGAGACAAAAATACGCAGTTAAACATTAAACTACATTAAAACACATTAAACTTTAGTAATTTTCAATTTTGCGGTAATTACCGCGGTAATCACCGCAAAAACTGTGGTAATTTTTGCGGCTTGGGGTAATGAGAAATCGTTTTAGCGCCCACCGCTAGTGAATTGCACCAAATCGAAGTCTGGACTGGGGATGAATTGCAGTTGTATAGATTTAGTTAACTGGAGGTAAAACGGAGTAAAATCTGAGTTTTCAACTAAATCGTAATCGCCAACTGCGCTCATCTTCATTGGTGCAGCGGACTTGAACCGATTAATGTAATTTAAGCCTTAAGCTAATCATCAGTTAATTCAATTTAGTGCAGTCCACAATTAGTCTAATCCGCTTAATCCAGCAGAAAGTGGATAAAACAGGGTTGCTCTGACGCTTTAAAAAAATCAGACGTACAGAGCCAAAACACAAACACGAGACCTAACATCACAGAAGCTCTGAAAACCCACTTCTATATGCAGAACAGCGTAATTGTTTATTTATAAAGCACCAAATATAGACTCCAAAAAGCATAACAAAATTCTATTTCCAGCCACTATCTAGCCAGACTGAGCCTCAATTATCAGGAAAAGTAGCAGGGCTTTCCTCTTGAACTCAGCACGTGAAAGTCGTGAAAGAAACTGCCCTTTTACAGCAAATTGGGCAGTTCGCTTGGAAACTAAGAAAAGAACCTCACATAAGTTTATCGTTGTTAAACCATATTCATGCAAAAAACGGTGGGTGGGATAAGCAGTAAGAAGTGGATTTATCGGGTTGGATCCATCCTAAAGTTATTATATAAATTATTTTTTATATTGTATATTTTGTATATTGTTATTTTATATTGTATATTTTGTTTTATTTATTAGGGTTGTTTATGGTATAATGGTTTATTACTAAAAGTGGATTTTTGTTTATGCAAAATTTGGTTGTGAAAAAAATGGAGAATGAAAAAATGCAAGAAAAAAAATGTGATTCTAAAAATTGCTAGAAATTAAGAGATAAGAATTGGATTGGACCGAGTTTGTCTATAAACCAACAGAATACAAGCCTTTTGCTTAACTTCGATTAAATCTGATTGGCTAAAAGCTAAAATAGCGACTAAGCCTCGGCTATTAAAAGCACAAGAAAATCGGTAAATACGACAATAAGATCACAACAAATGATAAGGTTTAAAACGGAAATCACACATTATCAGGCAGCTACATTTTTCAGTAAAATGAGCAATTAAGGCATATACAGGGGCATATAAAATTGGAAACGGTTTTAGGCAAATATATTTTTTGCTACCAAAAGGCCTTAATCCCTAACCGGATTAAATAAATTAATTTAGTTTAGTCCGACACTCCGACTAAATGTTTTAAAAAAGGGTTCGGATCTTTGGATCAAAATTAAGCAAATGACTTTTTAGCTCTTTTTGTCCTAGAGCTGTGTCTAAACTTTCCACTATGATTAATCATTGCTGTACTTATTCCGATAAAAAACTGGTGTCTCGTGGACAACAATAAATATACTCAAACATCTACTCAAGTATCTACTTAAGCGAGATAAAACTCAACATTGAATTACCAAGTAGCAGGTTACCCCGGCAGCAGTAAAACCGGGTTTGATGCTTGTTGATGTGAATAAATTTATTGGCTTTATGATTCTATTTTACTGGACTAGATTTGTGCCTATCAAAATAGGAAGCTTATTCATAATTGTACGGGAGAATATAAACTTTTTCTGCGTAACGACTAGATTTTTGTCGGATATATATACTTATGTGTACATTTGTATGTACATTAACTTAGCATTACATTTTTGTACAATAACTGTCTAATTTTCAGTTGCAACCACAATTCGTTGTGACCAAGAGTACATAATGGGAAGAGTGTGAATATGATCCTCTTCCCATTGGCCAGCTTGGCGGCGCGGTAGATGCGTTGCACATTAGTGGCCAGAAAGGGTCCCACCCAAAAGGGACCGGGTCTTAAGTGGGTACTAGGGCCCAAATGGGTCTTGCACCGTATCTGATTAGGCCCTGCACTGTTCCAAAACGAGCACGTACCCAGACAGGATCCATACCTAAATAGGACTCTTTTTCAAAGTCATCAGCCAATCAGATTGAAGCTGCCTAGCTCCTCCCACAACGTGAGATTACGGTTGTTTGCTTGTGGGCAAAGCCAAATCTGATTGGCCGATGGCTTTGTTAAAAGCTCCCGGTGGGTGCAGTTCTAACTTTAGTAGGTGTCCATTTGGGACACCTCCATTTTGGCCGCCGATGTGCAACGTATTTACCGCGCTGCCAAGCTGGGGAATAAGAAGAGTGGCATACCGTATTTCCTCGAATAGAACCCCAGTCCTTTCATAAATTCGTGAAGATTCACATGGGGGTTCTATTCAAGGGAAGGGGCTCTATTCAAGGCAGGGGCTTATTTTTTCGTGAAGATTCAAATGGGGGTTCTATTCAAGGGAAGGGGCTCTATTCAAGGCAGGGGCTTATTTTTTCGTGAAGATTCAAATGGGGGTTCTATTCAAGAAACGGGCTATATTTTTTCGCGAAGCTTCAGTAACGGTTTTCATTGAAACAGCAGCAGATTCCGAAAATTTCGGAACTATTGAAAGTAAGTCGTAATGCACCAAAATTTCACTCGATCCACGTACGGTACTTACACAGTACCATACTAACAAGCTCCTGAAGTGACGATTCAAGCTCAGAGATGCCTAAACACACACACCCACACGACTCCAATCGTTTCCTACAGGTTAACCGGGGTTAAGATTTTTAGGGTGCTTTTCGCGCCAAATTTTGGTGCAAAATATTTAAACATTTTTTCACTAATCTTCATTTTATGCACTTTTTCATGGAATTTTTCACCAAGGTTTAACTAAAGCATGCTGGACTCTGAGACGAAAACAAACACGATATTTCATTACAAAAAGAAATAATTGCAAGCATCAAGAGTAGTCACAAAAATTATGCCACTTGTTTTGTCTCAAGGTTCAGAAAATTTTGGTCAAATTTTAGTATCAGGTGTCCTAAGACTTGTGCAAAACTTAGGGCTGTTGAAAAATTTCACAAAAACTAGTGGTGGCCTTTTCTACAGTGGTGGTTAGTGAAATCGGTGTTTTGCATACTGTTCACGTCCCACTGAGTTCACTGTCAAGACACTGGCTTGACTTATGAAAGCTTCCGACCATACGACAATGCGCTGACATTTTTCCAGCATATGAAGTCATTTTGACAACTCATTCTTATTGATTGCAGCTTTATATAATGACGAATGAGCTAAGTTTCATTTTAATGTCTACAATTGTGACGAAATATTTATTATTACAGTATACGAAGTCTTTACTGTATATACAGATTCAATACGTAAGTTTTATTGGCATGGGATAATCGCCTAAGTAAATAAAATAATCTTACAGTTTGACAGAATCAGCGTGTTCTCTGTCATATCAATCACAGACACTGTAACTACTATCAGTAATGTGACACATGCGCGCTACGTGACACACATGAACTAAACAAACGCACACGGACACTTTTCACTGCTTACTGTGTAATGTTTGCACATGTGACGCGCGCACAATTGCTCTAAAATGCAAAGTAACCTAACGCATAAACTTAAATTGCGCTACAAGCCCTGTGTACTCCGACAGAAATCAAAACTAGAGACCTGTTGTGCTGTGGAAAAAGGACAACACTACAACAGGAAAAAGTAGCACTGCCACTAGATCTCAATTTTGGAAAAATTCGAGAAGATACGCTTCGAGCTGTTAGGCAAATAAACGTCTTTCGTTGTTTAACAATGGCAATTTTAGAACAGTGTCGCATTTTTGGCACTGCCATTTGATCTCGATAAAATTTATTTAACTCGAGCTGCTATGATTCGAGCTACTAGGTAAATATTAAATAAACATGAAGGTACGACTTGGCAGTTGTGCGTTACCAAATGATTATGTATCCAATGTTTACATTGAGTAAATTGCGTGTGTACTTGCTCAATGTAAACATTTGGAAGTATGATGAAAGATGGCAGTCATGGGTATTTTTGAAAAATGAGCTTGCAATGGGCTGATGATATTATTTTAAATCATTTAAACGCATAAAGTACCGTTAAGTAAAAAATTTTCAAAAAATTAGAAGGTCGTGCAATGGCTAAAATTCTTTGCGCGAATGATGGTGCAAAAATAAAATTATACACCATTTTGCCGTTCCCAAAGGATGATCGTTATTATGTTTTGCATGAAAATAATGATAGTATAATACATTTAATTATTCAAAATAACGGTACACCACAGAAGCCAATGGTACAGTGAAGTGAGTCATTTATCGGTAACTTGTTTTGTTTTTATACGCCACATAACCACACAGATGCACGTAAAAAGAAACACAAGTACATCCTAAAAACACAGATTACAAGGACAAGAAAAATTTCGGTCAACTGATGTGCAAAGTTTACAATTGCCTTTGAGCAAATTATTTTGTATAAGGTCTAGATTTCACTGTAAAACGTGTATGCAAAAGTTCAAAGCGTTTTTATCTTACAAGAAGTTGTTTATGCGAAAACTTGAAGTAGTTTTTATTAACTTTAAGCAAATTATGTACAAAAAGTTATGTACGAACTAGTTGTTTTGATGAGTAAATTATACTCATTCTTTCATGACCATTAAATAGCTACAGTTCGCAGGAAATATAATATAAGATGCTGCCAAGCCAACAAACATATTTGTTACACAAAAATGTACGTTAACCTACAATTATAAATAAAAATACACTCACTCGAACCAAACATTCAAAAATCTCACTTAAATATAAGTTCGTTACCGTGGTGAGGTGAGCCGTTCGTGACTGGTCACGCTAACTATTTCAGTATTCAAAATCGCTGTTTCAAGAGACACACCTTTAGTGGTATCGAGATTGTTTGCGATTTGAACTAAATCCACTTCCCAGCAACTGTTTGTTTGTGGCCGATTAGCTCTGTTGGTGGGCGTCCGATCCGTAAACGGAAGGTTGGTGGTTGGTTTTCCACTCCGATTGCTCCTTTTGAATATTTTCGACCTGAAATTCGGTCTTCTGGCGGGATACAGTCGGTTAACTTAAGGGAACCAGCACCGAATAAGCGACAAATACACTGTAAATGTAGCTGACACACGCA
>JASANF010014112.1:0-19209 GCA_030248245.1 Trissonchulus sp. WLG1_4
TCGGCACGTCAGGATCAATCACAGTTGCAGACGTACCATATCTGTTCAGCCCCTACATATGTAGAATAACGAATTGTTAAAGGGCGATTAAAACTTACAACCGCATGTCCGTTAAGCCGGCAAAATTATGAAATATTCACACCAGAATCAAATTTTATGCCTTTTTAGTGGTGTCATAATTTGTAATTTTGTCGGCTAAACAGATATACAGCTACTATGTATGATAGACTACTTAAGGTGGTAGTTGCATTTTCGAGGTTTTTGCGATTTCTATATAAACTTTGCGCCCACAGAACTCAAGTTACAAATGATGCTTGAGCACAAATTTTTGCTACAGTAATGTAAAGGTCAAAATCTCCAACCATGTCCCTCAGTTTTTTTGAGAATATTTTCCTGTGGACATTTTTAGAGGGTTTTAATTTATTAGAAAATACGTTAAAATTTCGGTGCTTTTGTGTTCAAGCTATTTTCTCAGTAAATAGACTAGATATTAAAAAGTGAAGGTGCCTGAGGTTAGACTTGTCAAAACTTCAACAACTTTCAGCTCCAACAGGTAGATCGCACGAATTCAGAGCTGTGGCGCACACTTTTGCAAAAAACTTAAGAGTTTCGAAAGGGCCGTTCTTCAGCTTCTCCCAGGAAACAAAAATGAAAGGTTAAGCTTCAATGCATGGCACTACTTGTAGGTAAAATATAGTTCTGCTTAATGCAACGGAGCGCTTGCGATTTGATTTTGTAAACGTTGAGCTATGGCTTTTTAGAAAAATACCTAAAAACGCAATTATCCCCTTAAATATCTGATTGTGTAGACTGGTGATACCACTGCGGGATAAACCGGACTTCAAACTAAATTCAATTTTGGTCTTAGTGTCAATGAAAAACCCGCGATCACTTACTTTGAATGAAGACGAGGAAAATACATACTAAATTTCCTTCAGTTTTACCGATCCTATTATTGCCTTGATAAGAAACAAACCTGCTGAGTGCTGATTTCAAATGATAACATAAAAAATTTCATTACGTTTCAAACCAATTTTGATGCAAGTCATAGATAAAGTGCGTAGTTACTAAGTGCTGAAAAGTTTGCTTAAATATTTCATATCAAGAGTACGTAATAGATCCTATTATGTACTCTTGTTCATATGTAATCACGTTACTTAGACATAAAAGTTAACGAAGAATTGTGTCGTTGTACTACCTTATTTTCTTATTGTAAACTTTTCTTGTGAAATATTTGATTGGCGTCAGGAGTATCATTTAGATTATTCACGTTTAGTATATAATGCGCTGTCTTGTCATTTGAACAGAAGTGTCTGTGGCTCAGGTGGTAGAGCAATTGCATCCCGTGCAATAGGTCGGTGGTTCGATTCCGCCCAGACACTGTTCTTTTGACATTTTCATTTATCCGCGAAGTCTTTTCTTTAAAATCGTGTCTACTGTCTCGTAAACTAAATCCAAGATCCCGTACGTATTGGAGCACCATAGTTACAGGTACGTATAAATTCGGTTAGTGCACGACACCTGCCGAATGTAAACAAAGCACATGCCAGCATGTCTGGCCTGGCAGGAAGTACAATATGGAGAATGGAAAGCGGCGCGCAGTTTTCATTGCGCGCGCCCTTGCGCGATCTTGCGCGTCGCGCAATGGAAATCTGCGCGGCTCTGTGCAAGGAACTGTGTCAAAAATAAAAGCGTGTACACGCTTAATTTCAACACGCTTACAAGCGTGTTTTTTAACAGCGTATACACGCTTTTGAAAGCGTGTACACGCTTTCGAATTACTTGCTGAATTTTTGTTTATACGAATCTACTTACCAACTGCGTCAAAGCTAAGTTTTGCTGGCCAAGGCTCTTCCAGCTGGTGTTACTTTTTATGTCTGCGAGTTTTCTGTTCATATGTCTTATCGTTTCGGGTTTCAAAAGTTGACTACATAAGCAACATTATATGCATAGATAGGTGGGCATACCTGCTAAACTGCAAACTGCAAGCTAAATAAATTGATATTACATGCAAGTTTTCATACCTCTGTAGTAATTAATTGTTTTGACAACTCGTAGTTGACATTGAAAACTATTAACGTTGAACAGTTATGTATATATAAATCTCTAAAATGCGCAATGTGGTGTATAGTTTTACTTGTAATAAATAAGTCAGCTCAAGATTGTTTGTCAAATAATTGGCATTTTGCAAAAAATAAATTGCTTATACTAATATATATTATATAATAAAATAAATTTACGTAATACTTTATCATTTAAACTTGCATTACGTTTAATTTGAAGCGAACGTGAAACGAAACATGATAGGCGCACTAGGTATCATAGACAATCCTGACATTAGCCAAAAACTATTCATAAGACGATGTCGCACCTATATAGATTGAAACTGAAATTGAAAACACGGTTTGCAACCCGGTGTACACGCTTTACCTACACGGATTGCAAAGCGTGTACACGCTTAAGCGTGTAAAATATTTTTGACACAGTTCCCAACTTACACAGAGTTCAAACCCTTAGATGTGACGAACTGATCAATCTTCAGGTAGCTCATGTTCAAAAATTCGAAGACGACCTAGTCCTGCATATTGCCAAAAGCAAAACAGCCCACCCCCGCCCCTGCCAAAGCAGTCCCGGAAACTGTAACTATGCCCCAAATTCCCCAGACCTTGAATGATGGATCCCTCGAACTAATCACTGGTCCCCCACCCGGTATCATGGCCCCTTTGACCGTGCCACAGTCCCTGCCCCTGACCCAAGCTACGCTAATTTCCTGGTTCCCTGTGTACCTATGCCCCGATGGAACAACCACCCTTGTCGTCCCCAAAGGAGCCCGACCGCCCAACATAATTTTTGCCCAATAATTAGACCTATATATGCCAATTACCGACGATAATTTGACTGACTGTTGATTTTCTATATTTGTTTGTTGTTTGTTTTTTTTTGTTGTCATGTTATTGCTTTTGTATTGTTTGTATGTGTATGACGTATTTTCACGAACGAGGACGTTCGTTTTCTGAAGCCCCCCCGTGTAACAGCAATATGAACGCAGGTTCAGTTTCGTCTTTATCACAAATTCTTATTTTATTACTTTTCTTCCAAACTTTACGTCTATAAATTCTTAAATTTATTATTGTCTTATGGTAGCTTAACATTTCCCACCCAGGAAGCTACCCTATATCAAATTAGCCCAATAAATAGTTTTATAGCGACGCTAGTAAGTTGTAACCAAAGACGCTATTTCCTTTATAGCCGTTGATCATTTTTGCAAACCTAGCAGCGGTGGAAAACCCAGGACTAGTCAGTGTTAAGTTGGACCGCGACGGAGAGAGGTGTGTTTGATTGAGAAGTGTTGGAACGTGGGTTAGAAATTGGGTTGAAGATTGGGTTGAGTGAGAGTTGATTTGGCAGTGACGGAAAAAGGGAACTGTGAGCGAGGGTTGAATTGGAAGGGAATTGGGAGGAATTTGGAACTGTAGTACTGACTGTTACTGGCTTGGCTACTGCTACACCGACGCAAATAATTGTAGACTATATTGTTATACTTATGCTTATAATTATGTCTTATGCCTTCTGCATTGTTCAGTGACCGACGAAGTGCCTTTTTATAATTAAAAGTTACTGACTATTTACTGACTAGTCTTACTTGTTGATTAAGTAAGTTCAGTGACTTAGATCGAGATAAGTGCTACCTGCGACCAAAGCACGATCAGTACTAGACTAATCTAAGTCTAAGTTACGAAACTTATTACCCATCCATCGATTTAAGTTACAGAAGTAAGCTTCCGGTTCATTGTGTTGGGTCCACAGATTCTGATATTTCTCTGCTGTTTTCCTTGGGCAGCTTTCTGTTCCGGTAGCAGCTATCAAAACCATTTGACCCGTGCGCAGTTTGTCTGTTTTGCTTTTGGCAATATGCAGGACTAGGTGGTCTTCGAATTTTTGAACATGAGCTACCTGAAGATTGATCAGTTCGTCACATCTAAGGGTTTGAACTCTGTGTAAGTTGGGAACTGTGTCAAAAATATTTTACACGCTTAAGCGTGTACACGCTTTGCAATCCGTGTAGGTAAAGCGTGTACACGGATTGCAAACCGTGTTTTCAATTTCAGTTTCAATCTATATAGGTGCGACATCGTCTTATGAATAGTTTTTGGCTAATGTCAGGATTGTCTATGATACCTAGTGCGCCTATCATGTTTCGTTTCACGTTCGCTTCAAATTAAACGTAATGCAAGTTTAAATGATAAAAATATTACGTAAATTTATTTATTATATAATATATATTAGTATAAGCAATTTATTTTTTGCAAAATGCCAATTATTTGACAAACAATCTTGAGCTGACTTATTTATTACAAGTAAAACTATACACCACATTGCGCATTTTCGAGATTTATATATACATAACTGTTCAACGTTAATAGTTTTCAATGTCAACTACGAGTTGTCAAAACAATTAATTACTACAGAGGTATGAAAACTTGCATGTAATATCAATTTATTTAGCTTGCAGTTTGCAGTTTAGCAGGTATGCCCACCTATCTATGCATATAATGTTGCTTATGTAGTCAGCTTTTGAAACCCGAAACGATAAGACATATGAACAGAAAACTCGCCTAGACATAAAAAGTAACACCAGCTGGAAGAGCCTTGGCCAGCAAAACTTAGCTTTGACGCAGTTGGTAAGTAGATTCGTATAAACAAAAATTCAGCAAGTAATTCGAAAGCGTGTACACGCTTTCAAAAGCGTGTATACGCTGTTAAAAAACACGCTTGTAAGCGTGTTGAAATTAAGCGTGTACACGCTTTTATTTTTGACACAGTTCCTTGCACAGAGCCGCGCAGATTTCCATTGCGCGACGCGCAAGATCGCGCAAGGGCGCGCGCAATGAAAACTGCGCGCCGCTTTCCATTCTCCATATTGTACTTCCTGCCAGGCCAGACATGCTGGCATGTGCTTTGTTTACATTCGGCAAGTGTCGCGCACTAACCGAATTTATACGTACCTGTAACTAAGGTGCTCCAATACGTACGGGATCTTGGATTTAGTTTACGAGACAGTAGACTCGATTTTAAAGAAAAGACTTCGCGGATACATGAAAATGTCAAAAGAACAGTGTCTGGGCGGAATCGAACCACCGACCTATTGCACGGGATGCAATTGCTCTACCACCTGAGCCACAGACACTTCTGTTCAAATGACAAAACAGCGCATTATATACTAAACGTGAATAATCTAAATGATACTCCTAACACCAATCAAATATTTCACAAGAAAAGTTTACAATAAGAAAATAAGGTAGTACAACGACACAATTCTTCGTTAACTTTTATGTCTAAGTAACGTGATTACATATGAACAAGAGTACATAATAGGATCTATTATGTACTCTTGATATGAAATATTTAAGCAAACTTTTCAGTACTTAGTAACTATGCACTTTATCTATGACTTGCATCAAAATTGGTTTGAAACGTAATGAAATTTTTTATCTTATCATTTGAAATCAGCACTCAGCAGGTTTGTTTCTTATCGAGGCAATAATAGGATCGGTAAAACTGAAGGAAATTTAGTATGTATTTTCCTCGTCTTCATTCAAAGCTAAGTGATCGCGGGTTTTTCATTGACACTAAGACCAAAATTGAATTTAGTTTGAAGTCCGGTTTATCCCGCAGTGGTATCACCAGTCTACACAATCAGATATTTAAGGGGATAATTGCGTTTTTAGGTATTTTTCTAAAAAGCCATAGCTCAACGTTTACAAAATCAAATCGCAAGCGCTCCGTTGCATTAAGCAGAACTATATTTTACCTACAAGTAGTGCCATGCATTGAAACTTAACCTTTCATTTTGTTTCCTGGAGAAGCGGCTGAAGAACGGCCCTTTCCAAAATCTTAAGTTTTTTGCAAAAAGTGTGCGCCACAGCTCTGAATCGTGCGATTACCTGTTGGAGCTGAAAGTTGTTGAAGTTTTTGACAAGTCTAAAATCCTCAGGCACCTCCACTTTTTAATATCTAGTCAATTTACTGAGAAAATAGCTTGAACACAAAAGCACCGAAATTTTAACGTATTTTCTAATGATTAAAACCCTCTAAAAATGTCCACAGGTAAAAATTCGAAAAACTGAGGGACATGGTTGGAGATTTTGACCTTTACATTACTGTAGCAAAAATTTGTGCTCAAGTATCATTTGTAACTTGAGTTCTGTGGGCGCAAAGTTTACATAGAAATCGCAAAAACCTCGAAAATGCAACTACCACCTTAAGTAGTCTATCATACATAGTAGCCGTATGTCTGTTTAGCCGACAAAGTTACAAATTATGACACCACTAAAAAGGCATAAAATTTGATTCTGGTGTGAATATTTCATAATTTTGCCGGCTTAACGGACATGCGGTTGTAAGTTTTAATCGCCCTTTAACAATTCGTTATTCTACGGGCTGAACAGATATGGTACGTCTGCAACTGTGATTGATCCTGACGTGCCGAGACGAGGTCACCAAATTTGGCTGATTTCTTAGCACAACTGTGCAGAAAAATTCATGCTATTCACGGACATTGACTAGTGATTTTGGTGCGTAGGCTGGTTTTTAGTAACTTTTGGGGTGGAATTACTGGAATCCATAAAGGCAGTCTGTTAAAACAAATCTAAGGCATTCTATTTCAGTAAGTTGAACCTCGTAGCAAAATATTCCGCACGTATTTCGTAGGTTAGAATATTGCCCTTTGACTGCATTTAGCTTAACTGCTAAAACTGCCTTTATGCCTTTATGTTTTCTACCGTGGGTGTTGAGCTGTTGGAAATAATTGAAACAAGATTAGAAGTAAGCAAGCTGTGACGTTTTACGCAAACAGTCAAGGATAACGAAACGTGTAGCATATAAAATGCTTGTTTGCTTATATACTCAGTAAATTGACTAGAGATTGCAAAAATCAAAATTAGAATAACACTGCAAAACTTGTTTCCGATTCTGTTTTGCTAGTTTGACCTTCTTTCTGGGCAAGAATATACTTAGAATCAGCCAAAGCCTACAATAAGAAACTTTGTAATTGCACTGCTTGACGACCCACACTTTATCAAGAGGAATTAACGTTTGCTGTTATCGAGGTGCAAAATTGACTAAAAATTGCAAGAATCAAATTTAAAATAATGACTGCAAAACTTGTTTCCTATTCTGTTTTGGATGTTTAACCTGTTTTTGGGCAAGACTATAGTTAGAATCAGTCAAAAGCTACCAAGATAAACTTTGTTATTGTACTGCAGGACGACACGAAACTTTATCAAGCGAAATTAACGACTGATGTTATCAGGGTTCTGTGGCACAGTGGCAGTGCGTCGGTCTTTCGAGCTGAAGGTTGGTGGTTCGAATCCACCCAGAACCGTTGTATTTTGTTTCTTAAGATTTGCAACTTCGCGCACGATAGCATGCGCGATGCCTGCGCGGCCCTTGCGCGATCCTATTGCGCGATATTGGTAGATGGGTGGGGGTAGTTGGATGGCCTCGCGCAGGATAGCCTGCGCGATGCCTGCGCGGCCCTTGCGCGATCCTATTGCGCGATATTGGTAGATGGGTGGGGGTAGTTAGATGGCCTCGCGCAGGATAGCCTGCGCGATGCCTGCGCGGCCCTTGCGCGATCTTGGTAGATGGGTGGGGGTAGTTGGATGGCCTCGCGCAGGATAGCCTGCGCGATGCCTGCGCGGCCCTTGCGCGATCCTATTGCGCGATATTGGTAGATGGGTGGGGGTAGTTGGATGGCCTCGCGCAAGACAGCTTGCGCGATGCCTGCGCGGCCCTTGCGCGATCCTATTGCGCGATATTGGTAGATGGGTGGGGGTAGTTGGATGGCCTCGCGCAAGACAGCTTGCGCGATGCCTGCGCGGCCCTTGCGCGATCCTATTGCGCGATATTGGTAGATGGGTGGGGTAGTTGGATGGCCTCGCGAAAGACAGCTTGCGCGATGCCTGCGCGGCCCTTGCGCGATCCTATTGCGCGATCTTGGTAGATGGGTGGGGGTAGTTTGGTGGCCTCGCGCAAGACAGCTTGCGCGATGCCTGCGCGGCCCTTGCGCGATCCTATTGCGCGATCTTGGTAGATGGGTGGAGGTAGATAGATGGCCTCGCGCAGGATAGCTTGCGCGATGCCTGCACGGCCCTTGCGCGATCCTATTGCGCGATCTTGGTAGATGGGTGGGGGTAGTTAGATGGCCTCGCGCAAGACAGCTTGCGCGATGCCTGCGCGGCCCTTGCGCGATCCCATTGCGCGATATTGGTAGATGGGTGGGGTAGTTAGATGGCCTCGCGCAAGACAGCTTGCGCGATGCCTGCGCGGCCCTTGCGCGATCCTATTGCGCGATCTTGGTAGATGGGTGGGGGTAGTTGGGTGGCCTCGCGCAAGACAGCTTGCGCGATGCCTGCGCGGCCCTTGCGCGATCCTATTGCGCGGTATCGGTAGATGGGTAGGGGTAGTTGGATGGCTTCGCGCAGGATAGCCTGCGCGATGCCTGCGCGGCCCTTGCGCGATCCTATTGCGCGATATTGGTAGATGGGTGGGGGTAGTTGGACGGCCTCGCGCAGGATAGCCTGCGCGATGCCTGCGCGGCCCTTGCGCGATCCTATTGCGCGATCTTGGTAGATGGGTGGAGGTAGTTGGATGGCCTCGCGCAGGATAGACTGCGCGATGCCTGCGGGGCCCTTGTGCGATCCTATTGCGCGATATTGGTAGATGGGTGGGGGTAGTTGGATGGCCTCGCGCAAGATAGCCTGCGCGATGCCTGCGCGGCCCTTGCGCGATCCTATTGCGCGATATTGGTAGATGGTTGGGGGTAGTTGGACGGCCTCGCGCAGGATAGCCTGCGCGATGCCTGCGCGGCCCTTGCGCGATCCTATTGCGCGATCTTGGTAGATGGGTGGGGGTAGTTTGGTGGCCTCGCGCAAGACAGCTTGCGCGATGCCTGCGCGGCCCTTGCGCGATCCTATTGCGCGATCTTGGTAGATGGGTGGAGGTAGATAGATGGCCTCGCGCAGGATAGCTTGCGCGATGCCTGCGCGGCCCTTGCGCGATCCTATTGCGCGATCTTGGTAGATGGGTGGGGGTAGTTAGATGGCCTCGCGCAAGACAGCTTGCGCGATGCCTGCGCGGCCCTTGCGCGATCCCATTGCGCGATATTGGTAGATGGGTGGGGTAGTTAGATGGCCTCGCGCATGACAGCTTGCGCGATGCCTGCGCGGCCCTTGCGCAATCCTATTGCGCGATCTTGGTAGATGGGTGGGGGTAGTTGGGTGGCCTCGCGCAAGACAGCTTGCGCGATGCCTGCGCGGCCCTTGCGCGATCCTATTGCGCGGTATCGGTAGATGGGTAGGGGTAGTTGGATGGCTTCGCGCAGGATAGCCTGCGCGATGCCTGCGCGGCCCTTGCGCGATCCTATTGCGCGATATTGGTAGATGGGTGGGGGTAGTTGGACGGCCTCGCGCAGGATAGCCTGCGCGATGCCTGCGCGGCCCTTGCGCGATCCTATTGCGCGATCTTGGTAGATGGGTGGAGGTAGTTGGATGGCCTCGCGCAGGATAGACTGCGCGATGCCTGCGGGGCCCTTGTGCGATCCTATTGCGCGATATTGGTAGATGGGTGGGGGTAGTTGGATGGCCTCGCGCAAGATAGCCTGCGCGATGCCTGCGCGGCCCTTGCGCGATCCTATTGCGCGATATTGGTAGATGGGTGGGGGTAGTTGGACGGCCTCGCGCAGGATAGCCTGCGCGATGCCTGCGCGGCCCTTGCGCGATCCTATTGCGCGATCTTGGTAGATGGGTGGAGGTAGTTGGATGGCCTCGCGCAGGATAGACTGCGCGATGCCTGCGCGGCCCTTGCGCGATCCTATTGCGCGATATTGATAGATGGGTGGGGGTAGTTAGATGGCCTCGCGCAAGATAGCTTGCGCGATGCCTGCGCGGCCCTTGCGCGATCCTATTGCGCGATATTGGTAGATGGGTGCTCGCGGAAGACAGCTTGCGCGATGCCTGCGCGGCCCTTGCGCGATCCTATTGCGCGATATTGGTAGATGGGTGGGCGTAGTTAGATGGCCTCGCGCAAGATAGCTTGCGCGATGCCTGCGCGGCCCTTGCGCGATCCTATTGCGCGATCTTGGTAGATGGATGGGGGTATTAGCTGTCAGAGCCATACGTAGGGGGGAGGGGGCCTTGGTTTGATTAGGAAATGTTTTGCATGCCCTCCGTCTCTTTAAGTGACAGAGGGGGGGGGTGGTAGAATAGCCGCACGCACTGGCATGAGGGGGGGGGGGTAAAAATCCTGTGCATTTGTGCGACTTACACAGAGTGCAACCCCATCTAAGGAACCCAGCGAAACCGAACAGTAGGAAGACTGCTGCCCTCAAGTCGTTTTGGCTGGCTTTCCCACTAGCGTACTTAATAACTAGTGTGTTGATGTGTTCAGAGCTGAAAGGTGTTTTCTTTTTGGTGGGCTTTCCCAACAGCTTTTTTGCTCCAGTTAGACATTTGCTTAAGACCTGGTTGCTTCGAAGATCGACACCTTTCCTTATAAAGCTGTTAGGCCAAGCCAAACTCGCTATGATTATCTCCGCAGAACTGGGCGAAGAGATAGAACTTAACTTAGAGGCGAGAAAAAGTCCTGCTTTGACGGGTGATACGGGTAAAATTTCGTTTGCCCCGTTTGTGGTCTTGGTCCAGTTTATGTATTGAGCTATGTACCCAAGATATGAGCACAAACTATTTGTAGCTAGTGACTTCAGGATCATTTGGAGGAAGTTAGCTACGTCTTTCCCAGCAGCCCCGTCCTGCAGGAGCTCACGGTACCATACTGCCTGGACCACTAGGTCTGCAAAAAAAAGGAGATCATCAGATTCTGGTCTCTGAAGGGTTTGGGAGGGAGTTGTTCTTTGCCAACGGCCCCCGTTCGCAAAAACTAATCACGGCAAGCTACAGAATAGTGGCCCCCACTATCCAAAAAACCGACTTGTTGAAACGATAGGCTGTGCGTAACTGTCTAGACATAGTGAATTTCCGTGCAAACTAAATCTCATTTGCATATTCAGTGCAATATGCAAATGAGATACTTAGGTAATCACCTTATACGCAAAAACTTCACTTATTATTGATACGGAACAGCTAAGTAACTGGTGTCTATGAGCAAGCCTACATATGTAACTGAAATGATACTACAACAGCCCTTCACCCTGTACGCACATTAATTTTGTCACAACTTGAGTTTTAACTAACTAGTTCTGAAGCAGCCGTGGTCGAGTGGTTACGATGGATGACTAAGAATCTTGATGATTTGTTGCGCAATGGTTCGATTCACTTCGTTATTTTTAAGGTTCTTTCTTACTTCTAGCGAGCGTGCGACAAATCTTTGGGTGCACGCTGCGTCGAACTCGCTAATGCTTATCGTGTATTGCAGAGAGTGCAACAAATCTCTGAGTGCACTCTTGGGAGTTAAGTGATTGGAAGAGTAGCACGTATCAGAGATTTGTAGCACGGTTAATTACATAGAGGCCATGTGACAATTGGTTTTGTGTAAAAATCCGGCCGGCCAATCTTTTCCGCCGGCCCGACCGGGGCCGGCCAGAGCCGGCTGGCGGCTTACGCGGTTGGTCAGAAACCCTAGTCTGGCATAGCTATGTATGTAGACTAAAATTTTGGCAGGGGGAATGATTTTTAGAAATGTGTATATAACTGCACTCAATTGCTGTTTTAACGCAGAAAATGACAGCACATTTCGTTAAAAACAATGCTAATTTTCGATCAGAGTAGGGCTGGACAATGGACACCGTTACAAAATTGGGATACTAACTGTGTAACCGGTAGTATTTGTGACGGGCCGGCGGAGACGTTCAGTTCATTGCTAAACACTACAGTCTGCACCCTAACCACCGAGTCTTGTAGCCCCAAGTAGTTTTCTTATCAAGCGGTCAAGTTTTCTTTTAAACAGCGCAAGAATAAATGACAAAACTTGATCGGCACCTTACTCACATGGCCAACCCGATACTATACGCAAACGTAGTCCTCAAAGCTCCAAGACTACCTCATTCAACCCACACACACGGTATCCTGATTTACCTGCAATGATAGGGTTTGTCAACCTCATACGAAGGCGCGTGGATCCACATCCAATATATGACCATGAAGGATTGCACTTGTACAGTTTTACACACGCCTGACCCGACTGTTTCCCATGATCTATCCCACATTTCGTTCCCTAATTTAAAAAAATAACAGCGTAGCACCCCGCAGCCTCAGGTTTCCTCAGCTTGATATATGTGCATATGACTTGAATTTACCCAAACTTGAGCACAAATTCCGACGAACCAACCCACTACAGGGCTTAACAAAAGCAAACGTTTGTTCGGCTAGTGCATGTTCTGCGGGTAATTTCATGTGATGTCAACATGGTGTTTGCGAAAGAAGAGACACGGTGCATTTGTCTTATAAAGTTACACCATGGTCTAAAATACCTCAAGCTTGGTTTAATACCTGCCCGCATAAGCTATTGCAAGCTCATAGTTGTAAATGTAGTCTGGTTTGCATCTTTCAGTCTAGATCACACAGCAGGAATCAGTCTCTGATTGACAAAATTTTGTACAGCAACTAAACGACACTGTGATAAACGCGTACTTGATCAATTAGCTACCAATATATACAAGCTCTTCTGCTGAGTAAGAAATGGTAACATTGTGAGAAATGAGTGTCAATATTCCAGAGGAAATATTAAACGCGGCCAATATTTGTAGATTAACTGATTTTTAAATCCCTCTTTTTGTGCACATGTACTGCTGATTTGCTCCAAAGCTTTACTAATTACTGATGAACTGTAACTACATATCAAAACTAGCAAACTCCTTTATTGACTGAGTCCTGAGTGAAAAATTAACATTTTATGGCGCCGCAGCGTCATCACTTCACAGGAAAAATAAAACGCTTGCCGTACTTTTTCAAAAAAAGAAGGTTAATTTCACCATCGCTATTCAGATTGACTGATAGGTTGCGCCTTGTGAGTAAAACTGTGTTAATCACTTTATTTTGCAATCAAATTTTAATGTAACTCCAAGCAACGGTAAGAGTTCGATTTCGCAAAAGACTGATAGGTTGCGACTTGTGAATAAAACTGTTTTAATCACTTTATTTTACAATTTAATTTTAATATAGGTAATTCCACGCAAAGGTAAGAGTTAGATTTCGCAAAAAAACATAAAAAGTGTGCTCGTCCGGGTATTGAACCCGGGACCTGTCGCACCCTGAGCGAGAATAAATCCACTAGACTAACGAGCCGCAAATTACAAAATTTGAAAATAGGCACATGATCTGATATCAGTTAGTGTACCTACTGAATTACTAGCATGTAAAATGTACATAGGTAAACCAATAGTTTATTGCGATCTGCAATCAAAAATGTGAATAATCAATTAACATTATTATAAAGTAATAATCATGAAAATAAGTACGCAGGCTGTACGTAAGGCATTTTCAACTGCTGCAATACCAACACTTTTAAAGTCAAAACTTTTAGCCCTTTCATTCATAATGTTGCTTCAGAGCAACAATTGGCCCTATCTCCTACCAGTGAAACCTGTCGGCCTGATGATTCACAAAATCATGTCCTTCATGAGGATACCTTAGGTATCCCAGTAAAGCGAGCAGGTGGCCGAGTGGTCTGGCGTGACAGTGCTGCCACAAAGTTGTCTCTGGGAAGCATGCCCAGTCTGTGGCAACGGATCAAATCCCAGCCAGAGCTTGGACTTAGTGCAATTTAAAAAAATTCATTAAGGAAAGGGTTAAGCCCTATTGGCTCACATAGTAGATCGTCGTGTATCTACTGAGCATCTGATTTCAAATCAAAAGGTTGGTTGTTCAAATCACCCCGGGCTCATTGTTTTGATTTTGCGGAGTCCTGCTTTCTCTCTTTCGAAATTGCATTTGCACAGTGAGAGCGACCTACCTACAATTACATAGGATTTAGAAAATCTGAACGTTTGACTTAGTTTAGGGACGACATTTGCTCTTTTGTTGCTGCTTGTTTTGAATAATTCTGAAAGTAATTAAATTTATTACCTAGTTTTCGATAAATGAAGCGTCAGTCAATAAAAAATTTATTTTTAGGGCTTTAAAAAACCATAAAAAACTACTACTTTGGCCATTTTGGCCCTACAGTAAGCTAGCTAACAAGAACAAACCGAAGCTAGCTGGCTGGCCGCCTGGGCCAGCTAACACACGATCACACCCTACAGAAAAATTACACACAAACACGCACACAATTTTGCCACAGCAAATACATGAAGACGTGCAATTTACAGGGCAAAACAGGGCAAAACAAATGTAGGGCAAAACAAATGTAAAGTCCTGTCGCTACTGAGGTAGCGACAGGAAAAAATCTCATATCAAAACAATTTTTGCTGACAAAAGCTGCGTAAATTTTTTTGCAAAAAATTCAACATCTATATGGGGGTCGAACCCTCAAAGTACATATCAACAAATTCTGGACTAGCGCTTTTGACCACTCGACCACACCAGTTCGATATGTAACGATGGTCAGCTATGAATATGTAGAAGGAAAGTACAAGCCAGACACATAATAGACGATCACGTGATTAGCATGTGTGTCGAGTATGAAAAAATACCAAACGAAAGTTTTTTAAAGCACAAAATTTTAGTAAAATGACAATTCAATACCTAGGCAAAAGTGTTGTTGACTACTATTTCATTAAAAATAGTAAAAAACACCTGTTTTCAAAAAAGAGCAGTCGGTTCCTATACTGACTTTACGTGTTAGTCATATACGCAGGACAACATGTGGCTGCTACTTTTACACTATGCGAGTTGATTTCAAAACAATAGTTCCTTCTCTAGAAGGGACAAGAATTACTGAAGAGCATAGGTATGACCATATAAGCATGAAATTTAATCTACACATCTAAACTGAATTGCTAATAGCCTTAGTTTTTAATTTAATAGAATAATAATACAATTAATTAATTTATACAATAATACATTTATACAATAAATAATACAATTTATAATTTCCGGACAATAAATTGGTAAAATTATACAGTATACCTATGATTGTTATAAAATTAGTAAAGTACCTAACATAAGTAAGGTAGAAATACATACTATAGTAAAGAACTCAAAAGAAAAAAATTAAATGAATATTTTGTTAAAAATAATTGTATAAAAAGCCAATCTAACGATAATTAGGTGCACACTGCATACATCTTTTGACCATGTCATTGTCGACACTCTGGGTCTGGGACTACAATTGTCTTGTACAATTGTCTTGTACAATTGACTACAAGATGTCTCATTTGACGTATTTATGACTTCACTTGATATGTTTTGACCAATTAGTCGCATGGGTATGAATGAATGAATGAAAGAATGAATGAATGAATGGATGAATGAATGAATGAATGAATGAATGAATGAATGAATGAATTGTTCTGGGTACGTGAGAATCACTTTCTAGGCACGTGAAAATAATTGGCGTATATCCTGATTACTGAGTGAGTAGTTATTTTTGTGGCGAATTCTAGTACTTTCGTCTGCGCGTGCTCATTCGTGCATGAGGCATCTTCTCCAGCGATATAATGTGGCCGTTTGCGCTGTTCCCTCCGGCACAATTGGAAGGGTTGGCACCGCGGTACGACCAGTTGTAACCGTACTGTCGCAGTCGCAAGGTCTTGTAAATTTTCGGCACGGCGTGGATCAACAAGATGGAAGTGTTCAGAGAGAAGGCCAAGATTATGATCTGAAATTACACTGTAGGCTTGTTGACATCGAGTGTGTTACTCTGTCTGTTCGGTTCAAGATAAATTCAGTCGGAACGTTTGCATAAGGTTCAGAAAGTCTCAGAAAGTCATAACGCACTGGTATTAAATGCCGACCTTTGGGGCCCGTAGGACGTAGATGTAGTCAAGATGCCGTAGGGGCCAAATTTTGAAATACTTGCGACTGTGTGCTGCTGCAACCACGGGTCGGAGAATAACAACTGTACCCAGAACACACGATTTTACCCCCCACCCCACCCCTAAGCGCTATTTGCGCTATTATTATTTCCGACTAAAAACGCCCCCTAACCCCCCCTTCCGCTATATGCGCTACACACGCTCTTCCACATCCCCCTTACCCCGCCCTATTCGAAGGCGGACTCTTCTTAATCATATCGACCTTTACGTGCAAATGTTTTTTTGAACAGAGATGGGTAGGTAGTCAAGTATAACCGTCAACTGTGTGGTGGGTTCTCTATAACGCTAAATTACGGATTGCTGTGTTTGGTGCTAATTATAGCCTCAGTTTCTGTCTGACCAGAGCTGTTTTCATGTACGGGTTTTCGGTGGTGAAATACAAGGGCGCAATGACGACCAAATTCATGGCTGTGATGAAGGACATGTAGAGAATCATTTTGTGTTCGTCCACGGCCAGTGCCAAGTGGTGTTCAACCATGCTCTTCTTGTGCTCGTGGGGCTCTTTCACATATTCCCTGTTGCGGTGGCGTTTCTCTCTAAACAACCACAGATAAATAAGCAACACAATTTGCAAAGGTGACTACTGAGTGGTACTCAGTGAGTACTCACTATAGGTATGTAGTACCATACATCTAATTTCCAAGCAGTGTTTGTAGCACTTGGTTTGTATAGGATTCGCCAAATCTGTGCATGAACACACTTACCTGATGTTCCGGACAAGTTGAATTTGCTAAATCTGTGCATGAACACACTTACCTGATGTTCCGCACAAGTTGAGTTTTTTTTATTAAGTGACACCAAGAGTTCATAACAAGAACACTATGACACGAAAATTGATGCGTCGAACTTCGTCTTCAGTTTTTACTTTTTATACTATCCTGGCGGTCTGTCTCACCGCAATGGTGTCGCATCTGCTGTTACCGCAAGATTTATGAACAATGTTACCTTGTTTACCCCGTTTCGGCCGTATAGCTATCTTGGAGCTGGCTTCCAAACGGCCTATATCTGTTATTGGAGTGAATGCTGCGACTGACTGCTCTGAGTAGTCTGACAAAGACATTTTCTATACATAACTGGATGACGCTATCAAATGCCTGCGACCATCTAATATTCATATGGTTGTTGGAGACTTAAATGCAACCACGAGCGAAAACAACTGCGCATGGCGGGGTATATTGGGCAAATTTGGCTCTGGCTCACTTAGGCCCGGTTCATACTTTTCCTTAAGGACTGTCACTGTCTTTAAGGTTTGTCCTTGTCCTTATAAAAGATTGATTCATACTTCCGAAGTGTCCTTTACTTTTCCCTGTCACTAAACTGCGATTGATTCATACTTGTCCCTAAGCAGCTTAGGGAATGTCCTTAGACAGCCATAAGGACTGTCCTGTGTCCCTAAGCAGTGTTGAATAATGTTTTCCTTTTTATAGTCCCTAAGCAAGTCGGCCAATCAAAAATGAGCAGCCTGTGCACGTGACTCCAAGAGTAGCCAATCCCACGCTTGTAGGCTTCCTAGAGAAAAAATGGTGCGAGTTTATGTCTTGTTATTAATTCTATCGCACTTTTTGTGTTTTTCAGAAATTTTTTTGCACAAAAACAATTTCTTTTCAAACACTTGTAACACTCTTAAAATTTTAAAAAGTTTATAATACCCTTTTAGCGTAAATTTTTCAAGTCCTATTAGCCGAGCGGAATGATTTTTGCTTTTCAGGTGGCCAACCACGGATCGAATCCCGTATTTTGAAACAGTTGAAATTTTTTTTCTATTAGCAATTTGTTTGAAAAACATTTCGAGGCCGCTTCAAAGGCTTTATTGAGCTAATAAAGTTTGAGCTTTAGTTCATGTGAATAGGACGGTTCACTTGTCCTCAAGGAGTATGAATCAATCACCCCTAAGGACAGGGACAAAGATATTCCCTATGGACCCTAGGGACAATGCATAGGACACAGGGACAAGAACACCTAATGACAGGGAGAAGGACAACGCTTAGGGACAGGGACAACTCTTAGGGACGAGTATGAACCTGGTTTTAATGAGAACGGAACGCGTATGCTGTCGCTCGAAGCAAGTCATAAGCTAGTTGCAGCAAATTCCTGGTTTAGCCATCGACGCCATTAACAATTGACGTTCTACTCGAACGATGGTCATACAAGCAAACAACTAGATACATTACTTGTATGGACGTTTTTCGAAGTATGGAGCATGATATTAAGGTTGCTCACAAAGTCGATGTTTTTTCTGACCATATGCCGGATATTGTCAAAATGCCGAATTGTGTCTCCATTTAAAAGTCGTCAGGTGTATAAAACGTCCACCACCAAAAGATTTTAACTTCTTCAGCCAAGGTCGCAATGGAAAATCGATTTTCGAGCAGTTTCAAGTATTAAGCATGCCATAAAAACCACTGTTGCTGAAATATGCCCCATCGGATGCCGTAATAATCGACTCTGGATCAATCCAGCTACGCCCGTTCTTGTAATCAAAGAAAGAGCACTATCACTCGACTTAGTCGAAACTTTTTAGCTCGTGCTATTAAGAGGATTTTGAAAAATGACAAGGATATATGGTGCCATGGTGGTCCAAACAAGCTGTGGCGATGCAAAAGGCATCAGATTGTGGCGACAGCAGATCACTACCAAATCATTCGGCAAGTATATATATAAATGTATGTGCATGTGTATGTTGATGTCATGCATTGTCAAACAATACGAGCAAGAACTGTAACAATGACTGGCCAAATCGGCCAAATTTTCACAAATAACTTAGTTATTCAAGAATTTTTTTGGTTGAAAACTGCTCCAAAAGTGAACGGAAAGCCAAAAACTATTAAATTTTTGTTAAAAATGTACACAAATTTTCATTTAAAAATGAGAAGAGCCCCCAAAAAGTTCGAAAATTCAGAAACAAACATACCCATCCCATGAAGATTATACAAAGCGAGAGAAATGGGTTCACTTCTGCCCTATTCGGTCGCTGGTGGTATGAAATGGGACAGGTGTGACAATCTCACAGCTTCCTATATTATAGTCGCTTTATCCGACAATCTCGGACACATTCTATTATGACTAAATATCAGGCAACAAAGGTAAAACGCACAGAAAATTAGAAAAACACTGCGACCAGCCGTCGCCAATATTGCAGTTCAAACAAACAGACGCACATTCGCGCATGCTCACAAATATGCAAATGCGCATGTGCGTATGCACAGCTATACGTACAT
>JASANF010014113.1:0-53901 GCA_030248245.1 Trissonchulus sp. WLG1_4
TGGGGTGCCTTGGGGGAGTAACATATGTAAAAATAAGCAAAATTGGAGAACTTTGATTTTTGACCTGGGTAGCCGCCCCCCCCCCCCGAGTAGGCGTAGTGTGTGTGGTTAGAAAAACGAAAAAAATAGATACATACGTAAATCGAATATTTCCCATTGAGGGCCAGTCCAAGCCGTATGTTCGTTCAGCCAGCAAAATTACAAAACAATCACGCCATGGGCTGATTTTGTTCACAGTTATGAAATATACCTATTTCGGCGTCACTACTATTGGCATATATTTAAAAATTTACGTAGTCATAAAATTTTAGTAAATTTTCTTTTTTCCATCTCCAATGCAGTGAATTTCGAACGTCTGACCCAAACTCTATAAAGCTCGAGAGAAAATGTGGTGCTATTTTGTAGACTTTTTGGCTACTCTAACTGAAGTCTGACCAAAAAATTGCTAGACACCAAGACGAAAAGAAACACGCGAATTCATTACGAAAAGAACTAATTACAACCATCAAGAGTTACAGGGAGTAGTCACAAAAATCACACCACCTGTTTTCTGTCAGTGTTCAGCAGTTTCTGGTCAGACTTTCGTTTCTGACTGAAATTCATTCTTTTCGTAATAGCAAGAGTGTAATAGAATCACATATTTTCCATTTTGTCTTGGCCCTAGTGGTCAAACAAATATATGTTGGTCTTTCTTTAAGTTTCTCCTAAATCATGATTTCTCCACCCTTAACAGTTTTTATTCGTGATGTGTCTTTTTTGTAATCTGCCAATTAATTTACTGCCATTTGTTGTTGAACAATTTCGTATTGCTCTGAATCGCATGAGATTTTGTTGTTGTTGCGGTAAAATTGCAAAATTGTTGCGTATCTGATTTGACTCTCAAAAACTTGGATCCTTGACAGAAAAAGGATGTAAAGTCTTTTACTGTGGTATTTTTACGACCCCAGGATTTTAAAATGAATCGCAGAAAACAGCTTTAGTTGTGCATTTTTTTAATAACTCAGATGTTAGTAACGCACACTTGCTCATTTTATCAAAATTCCGTGGTTGCATTGATCAAATGTATTCTGCAGGATTTTTAGTTTTTTGTGAATATTGTCATAAGAAACTTCAATTTTATGAGCTTTTTCGAGCCGATTTTTACTTTTTCTGTAACTGAACTGTTTACTTATGTATATATGTATGTTCGTACTACATATTTACATTTCTCCACGCACATATAATTTTACTATTTGTACTACATTTTTAATTGTGAAAAAAGGATTGTTAATAGTCATCGAGATGGTGACTAAAGATGGACTGTATTCTTATGCATACATATTGCATTAAAATTAAATTAAAACTAGGGCAAATTGCACTTGGGGGAACAAATTGCACAATGTTGCAAACGTAGCTCATATCATTAACACTTAGTGCTTGAGTTAAACATGAGAGGGGTTAAGTTCAGCTAATTTCAGCGTTTGAATTCAAAAATTGTGTATTATGCAGCTAAAGTCCGATTTGTGTTAGTTTCCGAATGAGGCTATCTGTACACCCATTCATTGCAGAAAAGTGGTTGCTGGTTACATATAGCCGCTTAATGTTAGGGTCATTATATATTCAGAATTAAATTTGGCGGACTGTATTTACGTTAATTTTTTGATTAATAAAAAGTGACGAGTAGAAAGTAACGCAATGAATATCGCCAACTTCAAGATAACAAGTATTAAACTTATACCGGATTTAAGCGTTCTGTTGTACTTGTAATCTTTTGCTTCGTTATAATTCATATAAAGTTTAATCAAATTCGTGAAATCAAGTTTCAGATAAAAACTTAAAAAACCTAAAAACTCGCATAATAACAGCAGTCTCGAGAAAATAAAAGTCAATTAGTCAATTCTTACTCGGCAGCTGGTCTTCTAATAGACGAACAAATTCCCCAAAGGCCAAGTCTAAGTTTGAACCGAGCTTGAGACATAAATTAGAATTTGAGTACCGTCCGTAGGTTTCTAAAGGGTTATTATATGATAGTTTAAGTAGGTAAGCTCAGCTATATCAATTAGCCGCCGTATAGGCCCTCGCCCGTCAGATGAGGTGTGGTTCTCGAACGAAAGCGAACGTACTTCAGTTTAGAACGGTCAGAAAAAGTAATTATAGGCTCATTAGCACAAGTTATTATTGTGTGTCTGTGATGTAAGCCTGAACTTTGCACTATTATTTTTGTTTGTTTTTTATCGGTATCTGACTTTTTGTTTTCTTTTACCTTTTGACCTCAAACGTGTACTTTTAGCAGATTTTAGTATAGCTCAAAAAACAGCATATTTTTTGTTTTTTTAAATTCTTGAACCGATTACCTCCTAGACTTGGATAATTCCTGAATCTTGGATTTTGTGAATATGTGATAATGTTTGGTAATGTTATATATCCCAAATAGCAAGCCTATTACAAATATCGGGTTTAGGTTTAGGGACGTTTGGTACCATTCGGAAAAGTAACATGTGTTTTCTAGTACATACTTTAAGAATTTGAATTGGAGTTTAATAAATAATATGGAATTGGAGTTTAATAAATAATATGATGTTTAACTTTTAACTTCACTACATATTTGCAATAAGTTACTGTATTACAGTAAAATTATGTAGCTCGTTTCTATTTAAATTTCGAACAGTACCTCACGTCATGTATTTACGGTATTTAGCATATCTCTGTTGTCGTTTTGTTTGTTTTGTAACCGTAGATTTTGCATGTATATATGTACTTTGTATGTTCTCTTTTGGTTTGTTTATTATCAGTAGATGTTGAGCAAAACGGTGTTTTTTATCGAATATAATCTTGCTAAGGTTTATGCTTGTTTGACGTTGAAATTGGAACTAGGATTTGCAAAACGTTGCAATAATAGATTACATAATAGTGTCTCGTGTGTCGTGTCTACTCTTATAGATGAAGAGTGTGACATTCTTTTCAGGACGATGATATAGTCAGATGCGCTCGTCGAAATCGGCTGACTTCTTCAAGTTTTCTTAAAAGCAAACGTACATGAATGCAAACTATTTACTAAACTTCAACCTAATCATAATTTGTGAGATATGAATGATATTTGAAGAAAATTTTTCTAACTGCAAAATCCTACAGTCCGAGTCCATGAATTCAAATTTCCATTTTTCAACTTCATGCCTTTGATTTCTTGTTTTTGGCAGCCAGAGCTTTGGCTGCGGCCTTGGCAGTTCGGCGGGGGCAAGGACAATATTGGGCATCGTTCCCAGGCGGTCCGGGAGGTCCCTGTGGTCCGGGAGTTCCGGGACGACCGGGTTGGCCAGGCTGTCCGTCGGGACCGGGGTCACCGGTTCCCCCTTGATCCCCGGGGTTTCCTGGTTTGCCGGGAGAGCCTGGGGTACCTGGCGGTCCTTGGGGTCCAGGAGGACCTAAAATACAGGTACACATGAAACTTTTACCACGAAGATAAACTGCATTCATAAAAATTGGAGACTAAATTAACTAAAGGTAACATGTTACCAAGAGTACATAATAGGGAAGAGTATGACACTCTTCCCTATCCTAGCTAATCGGCCCGGACGATGCTCCGGCCGAAATAGCGCTTTTACGCCTTGATTTCAGGGGGGGTACCCCCCCCTCGAATCATGACATGTCTTGATTTCAGGGGGGGGACCCCCCCCTCAAAACCGGGAAGGGTCTGGTTTTCAGGGGGGCGGGGGACCCCCCCCCCCTCGTTTCAGCAGACTGCCAGCTCGAAATCGGTGGTGTCTTCATTTCAGGGGGGGGGGGGTACCCCCCCCTCGTTTCAGCACGTTACCAGCTCACCATAGATTTCATGCTGGCAGTGTGCTGAAACCAGGGGGGGGGGGGGTACCCCCCCTGAAATCAAGACACCCCCGATTTCGCGCGGGCAGTCTGCTGAAACGAGGGGGGGTACCCCCCCCCCTGAAATAAAGACAGTACCCCGTGTTGTGGGGGGGTCCCCCCCTGACATCCAGACATGTCTTGATTCGAGGGGGGGGGTACCCCCCCCCCTGAAATCAAGGCGTAAAAGCGCTATTTCGGCCGGAGCATCGTCCGGGCCGATTAGCTAGGATAGGGAAGAGTGTCATACTCTTCCCTATTATGTACTCTTGGTGTTACGTACCCAATTTGTATCCAGACCTTGGCCCTGTTGCTCAGCTTTACAAGTGTTGTACAATTGTAACAATAAATTGTAAGTGCGAAATCTAATGATATGAATTCGTAATCATTTCAAGTTCCCCACATACCATTGGGTCCAGGTGGTCCTTTGCTCCCGCGGGTGCCGGGTCGACCGGGCTGTCCGGGAGGTCCCCCAGGCCCGTCGGGTCCGTTATCTCCGGGTGATCCGGGGGGGCCAGGAGGGCCGTCAGGGCCCGGCATGCCGTCACGCCCTCTGGTACCGCCGCCTCCAGGGGAACCCTGAAAATAAAAATTGTTGTTTAGGTTATTGAACTTCAGAGTTCTTTTGTTATTTTCAAAACTAACCCCTACAAAAACATTGCACGCAGTCTAGAAAGATTTAGAGATGTTTTTTGTGAAAGTTCAAAATATATATGCAAGTGCTTGTGACAGTAGGAAAAACTTTGTCACAAGTTTTTAAATTTTTAAAAACTTTCATGTGATTTCGTTTAAATTTTTGTACCCGCTTTCTTCATCAGACAAAATATTTTGTCAGAAGTGGGATTCGAACCCACGCCCCCAGATGGAGACTGCGACCTGAACGCAGCGCCTTAGACCACTCGGCCATCCTGACTTGACAAATGTTTGTTAAACCGCTCTTTCATAACCGCTTGGCATTTAGAAATGTTGGCAAATATTGGCTGATAAAATTTACACAGCTTGATTGGCGTTTTCTTTGCGCAGCCACGTGAAACAACTGTGCGGTTTTACAAAGTTTGCGTCATAAAATAAGGTTTCAGAGTTGATTCATTCAGTAGGTGTACTATCAGTAATAAAGTCTGACCGAAAATTGCTGAACCCTGAGACAAAATCAGTTGGCGTGATTTTGTCTGGAAGTCCAGCATTTTTTTCAGATTTTAGTTTGTTCGAGAAAGGAAAACTTCTGGACCTGGTGCTTGTATAAACCTTGAGTAAGGTACATAGTTCAAATTCAAACGAATCAAAAAACTATTCAAAACAGTAAAATTCCACATAAAATGAAACAATGCGTTAGCTGTATCCTGGCATATTTTTAGGCCAAATTTTATGGGGGGGGGGGTGCGATGGGGGGGCTGATGGGGGGGCCGGTGTCACGGGGTAAATCTTCCCCCCGAGTGAATCTTCCCCCCGGAAGAAACACCCCGGGGTAAATCTTCCCCCCGGAAGAAACACCCCGGGGTAAATCTTCCCCCCGGAAGAAACACCCCGGGGTAAATCTTCCCCCCGGAAGAAACACCCCGGGGAAAATATTCCCCCCGGAAGATTTACCCCGAAGATAAATTCAGCCCAATTTAACGCACATTGTCCCTCTAATTATGACGCAAATATTCGAACTATGAAAGATGAGTCCGCTTTATACGGTCTTTATACTTATTACTTCGAACTTTTTCGGTATGTTGCCTTTTTACGCGGCCCCCTTAGGGGCCGCGTATATACTATATTCAGAATCTGATTCTCCTACGTAATTTTTATATCAACTTTCAAGTAGGTAAATACCCAATTTAGCGTTTTATGGTGTCATTCTTGCGCCTTTTTTGTATATGCAATATGCATGCATTTTCTCACCATACACTGAACTGATTTTAATTTTTTTTATACACTTGCAGTTTCACTTTTTGCTACAATATGCATGGTTCAAAAGCGCTATTGCATTAGTCAATGCCTTGAAAAGCGGACTGGTGGAGTCAAGGGCATGGCCGGTGTCACGGGCAAAAGTGTCCCCCCAAAAAAGTGTCCCCCCGGACACTTTTGCCTAGTGAAAAGTGTCCCCCCGGACAGTTTTCACTAGGCAAAAGTGTTTCGCGGACAGTTTTGACTAGGTAAAAGTGTTCGGGGGGACACTTTTGTCCAGGCAAAAGTGTCCTACCTCGGGCAAAAGTGTCCCACTGTAGTTTACGTTTAGCTGCTCATTCAAAATCGTGTTTCGAATACACGCAACGGTTAGTGCTCACTAGTTTACACCCAACTTTCAGTTTTTGCCACAAGTTTCAATTTTTTTCAATGCACTTCTTCAAATCAAATCAACTGTTACTTGATTTTGTAATTAGCGGGAAGAAATCTGATTGCATTTTTCATTTGACTTATGGTCAACATATTTTTGCTTGGATATACATAGGTATATTATATATGCTCGGGTCGGGTCTCGGGTCGGGTTCAGCTTTCCCGACCAGCCAGTTGAGCGGGTCAGTTCGGGTCAAAAATATGTGTATAAATCCTAGACTTAGACGATAAATTTTGCCATTTTGACCATTTTCTCAAGCTGATAGAGTCTGGCAGAATTACTTCTAGACTGGAGATTCGCGGAGCGTATCTCCTAAATATGACGAAAAACTAATAACAGAAAACAGAATTTTGTGTTTAATAGTTTGTATAGCAGCTTGACGAGAAGTCGGGTTAGTTTGGGTCGGGTCGGGTCGGGTAGTGTTGGAGTCTACCTGGGGTCGGTTTGAATCGGATGAAAAAAAATTCGGACAAGTTGACCGGCAGAGAAAGCACTTCAGCCTTTAGTGCGTTCAGTTCAGCCGCATATTCGTATGCTCTTCGACCGTATGTCAGTTTATTCTAACTAAACGGCACTGTTTCAATCTATCTATGATGCCATAGCCATTACATACTGAAGTATGAAACCCTATTAAGCCTGGTTCATACTCGTCCCTAAGCGTTGTCCCTGTCCCTAAGCGTTGTCCTTGTCCCTGTCCCTAGGTGTCCTTGTCCCTGTATCCTCATGCTTTGTCCCTGTCCTTAAGAAATGTCCCTAAGTTCTATAGGGAATGTCCTTGTCCCTGTCCTTAGAGGTGATTGATTCATACTCCTTGAGGACAAGGGAATAGTCTTTCTCACATGAACTAATGCTCAAACGTCATTGGATAAAATGCGTTTTGTTTAAAGTACCTTGAAAAAGTTATCACACCTATTTGTAGGCTGAAAAAAAAGAAAGGACAAAATTTCGAACATGGGATTCGAACTCTGATACATAGTTGGAGGAGCAAAAATCTTAACCACTTGACTACCAGGTCATGTAAATTATAACTCTAAAACATCTTTATAAACTTTTAGTATATTTCAGGTTGGTATAAAAATTGAAAACCAAGTATTTTTCACGCAAAAATGTGTTAAATAACCCAAAAATAACGATGGAATAATTACCGCAACACAAGCCCACGACATTCTTTCACTAGTAGTCGAGTTAGTCCGTGATTGGCTGTTCTTCGTGTCACATGTAGTCACTGCCGTATTTTGATTGGCCGAGTTGCGTAGGGACAGGGAAAAAGTTGAACATTGCTCAACATTGCTTAGGGACATAGGGACAGTCCTTATGGCTGCTTAAGGACATTCCCTAAGCTGCTTAGGGACAAGTATGAATCAATCGCAGCTTAGGGACAGGGAAAAGGAAAAGGACACTTCGAAAGTATGAATTAATCTTTTATAAGGACAGGGACAAACCTTAAGGACAGGGACAGTCCTTAAGGACGAGTATGAACCGGGCTTTAAGGTTAAATAGTTACGCATATTGTGAAAAGTTATTTAAAGCATTTAAAGTTGAAAGCTATGTTTTTAGAATGTGTTTAGGTTTTGAGAATTAGATTTTTTACGAGTTTGTACACCAAAAGTGCGAGGGGGACACTTTTGCCCAAGTGGGACACTTTTGCCTGGGCAAAAGAGTCCGGAGGGACAGGGGGGACGCTTTTGCCCGTGACACCGGTTCACTTTTGGACCTGGCACCAAATGTGCACCAAATCCAAATTTTCCGTTTTAGATGGCCCAGAACTCGGCCTAAAATAAACATCGTGGCATGAAATTTCGCAGAAACTTGCATTCACTATCAGTTATCATCGCAGTGAAATTTTTGGTACTTTGCTTACTTACGGACAAGAATGAACCGGGCTAAGTGACAAAATATGCGTTAAATAGGGCTGAATTTCTCTTCGGGGTAAATCTTCTGGGGGGAAGATTCACCCCGGGGTGTTTCTTCCGGGGGGAAGATTTATCCCGGGGTGTTTCTTCCGGGGGGAAGTTTCACTCGGGGGGAAGATTTACCCCGTGACACCGGCGACCAAAATGGGGGGGCGCACCAAATTCACGATAAAACACTATTTTTAGGCGAAAAAATGGGTCTTATGCTTTAAATGTTACGCTTTTGTACGTTATAATAGCTACACTGTTACCAAGTTTGACGAAAAAAGACCAGAAAACCCTACCAAGGCGACATCGCTACTGCTAAACAGTCACAGAAACTTCCTTTCGGAAAAAAATTCAGACTATGGGGGGCACCCCTTCTGAAATGGGGGGGGGCTCAAAATGGGGGGGCGACCAAAATGGGGGGGCTCCGGACCAAATGGGGGCCCCCCAGCCCCCCCCCACTAAAAATATGCCAGGCTTTATCCAAAGGTTAGTGTTTCGTATAAAATATATCTGATAGAAATAATTAATTTAAAGTTCATCAAATAATCCAAGGAATACCGGTCCGCCGGGTTGTCCGGGAGGTCCGGGGGGTCCTTTGTTGCCCATGGGGCAGATTCGGCAGTTGCCCCTTTCCGGGTCCACTGGGACGGGGGCCGCGGTCCCGGGTTGTCCCGGATATCCGGGTGTGCCGGGCTCCCCAATGTCACCGTCGTCCCCTGGCGTTCCGGGAGGTCCGGGTGGTCCCCCAGGACAGCGGTTGTTTTCGTCACATTCTGAAAGATTGAAAAGTTTTGTGATATTTTAACGATACGCTTAGGAAAACTAAATATTATGAGAAGAAATTTTGGATAAGTGTTTGTTGAGAAGTTTCTAAGGAGTGAGATGAATATTTTAAACCTTTGGGTGATTTCGTTTAAACAATGAGAATTTTTTGTTTTTGAATTGTCTTTTTTTGAACAACCAAAATATTTTGTCAGAAGTGGGATTCGAACCCACGCCCCCGGATGGAGACTGCGACCTGAGCACAGCGCCTTAGACCACTCGGCCATCCTGACCTGACCGAGACATGAACATTCATAAATTCCCACTTACTGCACAAATTTTGAACCTGTCTTGCCAATCGTACTTTCGGTTTCTGACGAGCCACGTCCTGCCAGAAGTCATCGGACAGCATCTAAATTCAGACTCATTGATAATTTATGAAAAAATGATTAATACTTACTCGAAAGTAAAGTTATCAATGATAACTAGGAAATACTGAATAGGGAAATTCTACAAAGATATTCAAACAAATCAAGTATTGACTCGTTCTGTTTCATTGTCTGACCCACTTTAAACTCGTCCATCTCGAAAACCAGCTCCTGGGTGATCAGCGAAACTTTGTTGTAAATCAGCGGGACCATGACCATACAACCCAGGATGGCCGTCATGCTGAGGAAAACTGAGACATAGACGGCACACCAGGCTGAGCTGCTGCTCGACGTTGATTGGTCGCTTTCGCAGGACATGGTTGATGATTGGTGGAGCTGAAACAGAAAAGGATTCAACATCTTGTATTAACTTTTATCCCTTGCGATTAATGTGTGTTACGCAGAGAATTTAGACCGATTGTAAATAAGGAAACTTAAATAAGTAGGCTGAAAACTACGAGCGCATTTGCCTTAGCTAGAACACAGGCAGACTGTCTCACTCTTTATATTAGATTGGAGTTAGATACCGTTATGTACTCTTGCTTAAACGATACTGTTTGGGTATTTCAACACTTAAGAAGCACAATTTGTTTAACTCTGCTTAAATCAACTTTGTTTATTCAGAAAATTGCCAGATTTTGTGAGAAGTTTTTCTTGGAACTTCTAGGAACAAAATTTAGATGAGCATATGTAAATACTAAATAGACTAGGCTAGGTCCTTTTGTGGATGGTAAAACTGTATCACAAAAGCTTAGTGGATAAACTGGAGACTGAATTTATCACAATTATTTCATTTTCTAGTTTGAATGATGCTTGGATAAGGAGTAGGTGACTAGGTGGGTAGGTATTTTATTAAGCTTTAGTCACTTCAAAAGTGTAGGGTGAAAGTTGTGTTGGTATTTTCTAATCCTGTTAAAAAACAGACTTTTTGCAAGTGTTAACTTTTTGTCTGCGAAAATCCAGTTTGATGTGAAAGTCGTTAATTTTTTTGAAAATTCCTCCCAGATTCAGGCGGACTTTTATATTTCAAACGGAAGTTGAAAATTTTTCTTTCAGCGTTTTTCATTTTACCACTGGACTGTAGAAAAACTTAATTTATTAGTCAAATACCGTTCTTAGTTTGTTTTGATTTTATTGCATTGACTTGTAATAAATTAATCGGTTCATTGATGATGAACGTAACACTGAGATGGCGTCATTACAATAATTGAGAAGTTTAAAATTTTATAATGAGAAAAAACTGCAACTCATTCACTCAAGCAAAACTCTTCAATTAATTAATTCATGGTTAATGATTAGAAAGTTTATTGTAAACTTGTTATTTCATTTTTTGCAAATAATGTTTCAGTTGTGAGATTTCCGCCTGAGGGTTCATATTATTCACTATGACTACGCAAAAAATGTACCCAATGGCAAACTGAAAAGGTTCAGTGCAGTTTTCACTTCCATACTTATTGAAGCTGCAGACTGGGGAGGTCAAAGAGTATTGGGGTCGATTGAGGCTCAATTCATACTTACAGCCGTATGTCAATATGGCCGGCAAAATTACAAAATAAGCCTGCCATATTCTATATACAGTATTATGGCGTAGTTTTGCCGACTGAACGACCGCATGAATGGAGCCTTGGTCATTCATGCGGACATCCTGACAGGATCCTGATAGATTACCGACTACTCCGTTCAGCCGGGAGAATTACGAAATAATCTCGCCACAAGCTGATCACGTGCTCATAATATACATTAGTGGCGTGATAATTGCCAATATTTCCGGCTGAACGAACAAACGGCTGTAAGTATGAATCAACCCTCAACGCATCGAGCCTCACAAGTATTACTTTTACGTTGCACAAAATAGTATTGTAGTACATAGTACATACCTACCTACCTACCTGTAGAGGTGCGTGCCTGTTCAGAAATATGTGGTTCACAATCACAACTACCTTTACATATAAAATATCAACTTCTTCAACTAAATTGATACAGTAGAGAAATAGAAATAGAACGAACTTACGTGACGTGCCAAAACTGGGGACTTTTGAACTAAACTGACGGTTGCTTTTATAGAAGAAACTGTAATTTTTAAGACGTTACAGTCAAACAGTTCTTTGCTTTTCGTGATAAAAGAAATAGAATTCAAGTTTTACTTAAACTACTTCGACCTAGATTTCTTTGAACAAAATTTCCCAACTACAAAGCAACTTATTCATTCAAAGTAAATTTTAAAGTATGTCTTTTGAAATTTTTTATACAATTTTATATGAGTGGATTTAAAAAAATGTAATTTCAATCTTGTTAAAGTAGGCATGCGCACATTTTTAGTGTAATTTTCATGACGAATTGAGGATAAAAGCAACAAAACTAGCTTTGAGAAATGTGAGCTCCAACGCTTCGAAAAAACTTGTGCAGAGGTTCGAGACTTCGAGACTATTATTGATCTACGCTTCAACGGTTTTATCGACCACCGTGTGTGTAACTACATACGTACGTAGTTTGTGTAGGTTAGCAGTAGTAGTTAAATAGGTTAGTCATTGAATCGGCACGGATACAAGATTCTTTCTTTCAGTCCTTCTGAGAATTAGAGGCTTCCGTTTTCACTACCACGGATCAAATCTTAAATCCTCGCCGCCAGTTCGGCGGGGGGAGGAGGGAACGTACCCCGACACACCAACTGAACGTTAAAAATTTTAATTCAAATAAAATCGATTTTTTTCCGCCTAATTATAGGAAACCTAATGTATTAGATATCATTCGATAGCCCATTTCATTCTGCGTCTAACGATATATATAACATCACTATAGCATGTACCTGTCAAAAATTATCGAATTTTTTTAGTTTTGATTTTTCTATTGAAAAACGTCATTTTTGGCCCGTTTTATTCGCTGTAACTCAGCAAATACTCAACCAAATCTGATAAATTTTGGATGAATAGACGCGTTGTGACCTCGCACAGTCTGGGAAAGTAATAAAATTTCAAAATTTGATACTAAATTTTTCAATATTTGTCAGGTTTACAGTCATTTTTCAGCAATTTTTGTTCAAGATTAGTTAAAATAATTGGTACCACAATAAAGTTCAGTTCTTTGGCTTTTATTTGATACCAAAAACATGTGCTTTTGATTGGATTGAGCAAAGTTATGCAAAAAATAAATCATTCACAGTTTATGTGTGCGCCCAACAAAAATTTATACACGCATATCAGCGTGTAGAATGTTTGAACGCATGCACATGCATGCTCATCAAGCACTAATTTTTGACAAGTAATGAAAACAGCTATATCTTTTTGCTGCATAACTTTGTTCAATCCAACACAAAAGCACATGTTTTTGGCATCAAATGAAAACCAAAGAACTGAACTTTATTGTGGTAACAATTATTTTAACTAATCTTGAACAAAAATTGCTGAAAAATGACTGTAAACCTGACAAATATTGAAAAATTTAGTATCAAATTTTGAAATTTCATTACTTTCACAGACTGTGCGAGGTCACAACGCGTCTATTCATCCAAAATTTATCAGATTTGGTTGAGTATTTGCTGAGTTACAGGGAATAAAACGGGCCAAAAATGACGTTTTTCAATAGAAAAATCAAAACTAAAAAAATTCGATAATTTTTGACAGGTACATGCTATAGTGATGTTATATATATCGTTAGACGCAGAATAAAATGGGCTATCGAATGATATCTAATACATTAGGTTTCCTATAATTAGGCGGAAAAAATCGATTTTATTTGAATTAAAATTTTTAACTTCAAATTTTCCGAAATAATTTAACTTCATGAAAATCTCCATCAAAAATGCTTTCGAATGATATATACATTATGGGGGTTACCTCAAACGACTAAGCTGCTATGCAGCAATGAAGTTCCGTACATACACTTTTTGGTCAGACTATAGTAACGAATGGGAAACTTAAAACTATTTAACTGACAATTTAAAATTGACTCCAGTCTCAGTTCCCTTCCTTTCCCCGCTTATCAATATTGTATGCAAACTGCAAGTAGACAAAATAGTCTTAAATTTTTTATTGTAGAATGCATTGATATTACCAGCAAATAAACTGAACGAAACATAAGTTACACACAAAGTAACCTAACATGATGTATTACCGTCAGACTGTACATAGACTCCAATACAAGTACAAGGAGAATAAAAACTACAAGATATACTTAAAACTTAATAAAAAATTTATATTAATTAGTACACATTAATATATATTTTACACCAATTGATATAAACTAAACTAGCATCACAATTTTGACAAAACGCAAAAAAGCGTTACAGAATGTTAAAACAAACTATACAAACAGAATTAAAAACTGTAAATTACAATGTCAACAGTATACAAAAAGTAGCTTCTGTAAACTCTTGATGATGAACACAAAACTAGCGTTAAATAAAAATAAAACATACCAAAAAATATAAGTTATTCCCATTAGGGTCGATTAGGCCCATTAGAATCGATTAGGGCCCATTAGGGTCGGCACAGCCGTACATATGTCTGTTCAGCCGGCAAAATTAAGAAATATTCATGGTGTGATAGTATGATCATTTCGTATTTTTGCTGGCTGATGGGTCATAGCGTACGGCTGTATGAATCGGCCCTTATAACTGCAGTAAACGAGGGTTTACTGCAACTCTCGAAAACTCAAATCAAAACTAAACACTGTTGAAAAATATTGCTACACTCTAAGGGAAAACCTTAAACGAAATAAAACAATAGTAGATTCTGAAAAAAGAACTGGTAAAATGTCGAAACTACCGGGCACCATACATCTTTGCATATTACAAAAAATGTCTGTTAAAACAAATGTTACCTTCAGTTTACAATAAACAAAAAATTAGTTCAATGACGGCATGCAAAAAATCCACAAAAATTTAAATCTAAAAGCTGATTTTTTTTCAGTTTTACAATATAAAATTAATTATAATTGAAGATTTATTGATCAAATCAAAAGCATAATTTTAATTTCATGAAAAAGTTACTTTTAAGGCTGCTTGGAATGACAAAATTGACCTGAAGTTATAAACTTAACTAAACGGCATAAAACCCTACAAACCCTACAAGATAACAGCATGTGGTTTTTCACTACAACAAAAATGGCTAGTGTCTTAGAAACAATAGGTACCATAAAAAACATCTACGGAATTGAATTGATGAAAATTATTTAATTTTAATTTAAATAATTTAATTCAATTATAAAACCATTTTTCAATTGATTCATCCGCTTTTGGTAGCGGTTTTCTGTCTAGCATTCTCCTGGTAAACTTTACAGATTAAACCTGAATCATAAAAGAAAGAACCATAAAAACAGAGCAGCGCAGTTACTAGAAATTTTATGTTCGTTCAACTACTGATTTAGCCATTATAGTAGAAATTATAACTATGAACCTAGTACCTACCTCATGTTACCATTTAAAACACATTCTACATCATGGAATTTTTCTAAATCCACACCAATACAATACGCAGTTTTTAATCTGTTAATTAATACAAAAAAACTCTATTTTCTACTATTTCGGTTAACTCAAAAGCCATTAGTGTAGTAAAAAACCAAAGCCAAGATTCCATAAAATCAGTCATTATCATCTGTACGTTTGCGAAGTCGTCCCTTGGGCGCTAGGACCCCTGGTTCCGATTCCCTTCGAGTCCACAGTTCTAGCGGGCGAGAAGTCTTTCATTCTGAGGCGTTGTTTCCAAGTGGACCCCCCTGCCGACCCCTGGCGACCCCCGGGGTCTGGACTGCCGCCCCCCCTTCTGACGGCTGCGTTGTCGGCTTGCACGGCTTCCTCACTGTGCCCCATTAGCGCGGCGTTGTGAACAGAACCTGAGTTACCAATCTGAAAGTCAACTGGGTAAACATTAACAGAGTTTCACTGAAAATGCAGCAAGACAAACACAATTTTTGCTAAAAATTTAACTGAATTAAGACCACGGCTTATGAAAATCTTCGAAATTCGTAACGAATTAGTCAATATTTCGTAATGAAATTATGTGCAAACTGCAAATCATATGAAAACGTACGCAAAAACAAAAGTTTACCAAAACCACTTTTGTGAAATCCACATATTTCAGAGTATAGTAAGCTATTATTAAGTGGGAACAAAAAAACGTCTTGTAATTCTAGCTTGAAGTCAGTGGCAATTTCAATATTCTGTAATTGACTTACTACCGCGATAATATTTCCGTGCGAAAACTCAATAATTACAAGTTATAAGTTGGTGAATGAAAACTATGTATATTCAGTGAGTACAATTTCAACCAAACGAAAAAATAAGTTTTTTGCGACAAAAGCATAAATTTAGTGCAGTGACACTGAAAGCAAGGATAAGGTTTAGGACAGTGCAAACTTCAGGACATTGTGTACTAAAAGCAGCACAACATGAAAGTTTCAACGCAGTAGAGCACAAAAAAATTCTGGTTCATTCTTGTCCGTTTTAGTGCAAAAGATTTTGACGCAATCGCAAGTGTATGTGCAACAATTTGTTTCAGCCCAAACTAAACTTGATACTAACTCTGGCTCTAAACCTAAGCCTAAATCTCAATAAAAGCCGAAATTTGAGTGTTTCGCACACGCACACGCACACTCCCACATGTACAGCCTTGCTGGAAGAAGAGCAAAGTCACAGTAAATTAAAGTTTGCACTTTTAGACAAACGAAAACTTTTACGGACAAGTACAAATCAGGCCTATTGGCACACTACAAAGTGCTATTATAACAGAGTGCAATATAAATGCAACAATTAGGCTAGAAGCAAAAAAAGTTCGATTAAAATTGATCATGGTAAAAGTCGGCATCAAAACTTCAACTCCAGACTGCAAATAATTGAACAAATAGGCATTTAGTATTGAGACAAATAAAACGGGGATGTGATACATTTGGAACATAAACCCGCAAAATATTATGCCGTTACTAAACAAAAATAAATTAACAAGGCAACAAAAAGCACAAAACATCAGCATGACCAAAATATATTCACAGTTTCATATTGTGAAAACTTTTTAATCCAATGTTTTTAAATTAGAAAATTACAAAGTAAACTTTGGCCAAACTATAACACATACAAAAAATAAATAAAGCAAATGACAAGAAGAAACACAAGAGTACTGAATGGCTCCTGTCCTGTCAAAAAGACCGACTCTATTTATACCGCGTTAATGTCTGAATTAGACTACTTTTAATCCCAAATTAGACTTAGCGGATCAGATTCAAATTAATTTCAGTGACCACAGCAAATTACTGAAGAACATACATGGGCGTGGGGGGGGATTGCTCCCCCCCCAACCGGTCCCCGCTCCCCCCCCCAGACAGGTCCGCTCCCCCCCCCCCAGAATTTTTTGAAAGTAGCTCACGAAGCTAAATTGAGCGGCCGGGGACCAAAATAGGTGGCTCACGAAGCAAAAATTAGTAGCTCAGGAGCAAATTTGGTGGCTCACATAAAGTTGCTCCGCACCCCCCCCCCGGTCGGCGGCTCCCCCCCCAGATTTCCTTAGCTGCACATGTGTGCTGAAGAAGCACCTGTAAATTTTTGGACTATCTTGGGCACTATTCATGAACTAATATTAATTTACCGGAGAGATGAATTAGATTAACTTCAGTAACTCAACATAAAATAGACGAAGGTTTATGAAATTTTGCAGAACCGTCCCATCCCATCTGCATTTTCTTGGAACATTCAATGAATTTAAGTTAATCCTATGATGAGTTATGAAGTTAATCTAGTTCATCTAATCCAGTGAATATTAATATATAATAAGGCCTTTAGATCATCGGCTATCTGGTGCAATCACTGGAATCAGTTTAAATCTAATCTGCTTAAACCATTAATCCTTAATCCATTGTTCGGTCAGCCATTCAGACGGTCTGAATAAGCCAAGGGTCACGTGAAATTCACTAAGAGAATTGTGAAAAAATGAACATTCACACTTCGAGTGCATTTTTTAGCATTTTTAGCAAACAGTTTTTGATAAAATCAAAAAAAAATTACTGATTTAAAAAAGCACATTAATTATCAGTCAAAAACTATTGCAAAATAGCCAATGATAGAAATAAAATACGTCACGTGAGCAGCAGAAAGTAATGATAGCAGTACTAGTAGTAGCAGAAGCATCAAGAGTACATGAATTTGTAAATAACTTATTAGGTCGTGGAAGGAATTCACAAACAAGGTCTAAGCTTTTTTTGAGTGTAAAACATCAATAATTTTTGAAATGAGCAAAAAAAGTAATATGGTTTATGTCATATGTTTGACAGCATTGAATCAATCACTGACTAAAGTATGTACTCTTGATAGCAGCGCAGCATAAGCAGTCAATATAGATCACGTGACAGGGGTGATGGAAAAAGTGGGCGGAGCTTGTGAACACAATAATAGAGCAGTAGCCAATCACGAAAGAGATTTAGCATCAGCAGTAGCAGTAGTAATAGTAGTCTAGGCGAGGCTAGGCTATGACCGGTCAAATTCACTATCCGAGCAAGGGTGTCCGAAAATACTGGAAGTGCTCATATTATTGGAGGCTACCTGGTCCAAGCGTCGGTCAGTGGCCGAGGCTATAAGGCTGCTGAACTCAGCATCAAGAGTACAGCGGGCGGGCGAGTCGTTCATGGGAATCTGCAGGGCGAGAGCAAAGGCATTGGCATCGAAAGTCTCGTCAAGAGCAATCAAGGCCCCGTGTACTCCTGACTCGCGAAGATTGTCCGCGTACTGCGCCAGCCCTATGCCGTCTACCCAACGCATCGTACGCTCGTTGGACCACACTAGCACATCTGCAAACAAATAACAAACAGTCAGATATGAACGGTGGAATGCATAAAGGCAGTCTTAGCTCAGTCTTGCTAAATGCAGGCTAACGTCTAAGGGTAACATTGAGACCAACGCCGAACCTATGTATTACGTGTAGAATGTTTCGTTAAGATGTTAAGTGCCGAAATAGATCGTCACAGACGTTAACGTTAACGTTAAACTGCCTTTATGCGTTGTAAGGCGTTCAGTCTATGAAGCCACAAGCCATATGCTAACTTAAGCTTCTACCAGTTAATTAAAAAACCTCTTTACGCTTTTAAAAACTAGTTTATTTAAATCGCTCAGATACTATTTTCACAAGCACAGCTCAGTAAACAGCCCCCCTTCCATCAAAATCTAAAAGCGTTTTGTTTAATAATATCTAAATTAGCTCGGTCTAACTGATAGTTCCAATCAATTTTCCACAGCGCACCTTTATTTTCCGTTTCGCATGCTCTTCTCCTTTCTTCCAGCAATTTTCTATCATAATTGAGCTTCTTTAAGCACAAAATACCATACTGCAAACTGGCTCTAAAACAAGGACGTACGCTTTTTTACGAAAATCTTACACGAATTCATATTACCCTAATAATACCCTTGAGTGAGAGACAATTTTCTGTCTTGTGCGTATACTTTTTTCATTGTTCGCATAATTATGCTGCAAGTCTAGTCTAGATGATATTTTAATGACTTTAAATCGACGGAATCATGCCTGAAGTATTGATGGTAAGAATGAATTTAAGTCAGAACTCAGAAAGACAAACAAACACGTGTATTAATTCCTTACAGTCAAGTGCCCTTAAAGGACTAGTATGAGCCGACCATAATACTAATAATATCCGGTCAAGCAACGCCATTAGCCAGCCTCAGGTCAGACCTATGAAAGCTGTCCAGCATTTTGAGATGGTTTCTGAGATCTTTCTTGGTGAGGTGTTCCAGCATCCTTGCGTCCACCAGACACTCCATGAAGGCGGGCCGGTACTGCGCCAGACCCAAAGAGGGGAGCCACTCCTTCCCGATCCACTCGTGGTTCATCTCCCCGAAGGCTAATGTCTGGAAAATAGATAGGAGTTTTATTCAAAAACTATGAATTTGGTGCAGTATAATCCTTTTGCTGAATAAAAAACGGCTAAAAAAATCACCCAACATATTACCTATTTCCTTCACTCTGTCTCAAAATATCTATATCAGTCCAATACAAGTAAGATATCCAAAATCTGGGGGCTTTCTGGCAGAATTTGCTAACTCTCGCCCCCCCTTATCGACCAAAATAGCCAATTTTTGCAAATTTTTGGAAAAAAAGCCCTTTTTACCGATGTTTACTCAGATTTTCAAAACCCCCCCCTTCAAATTTTAGGAGGCCCCCAAAGCCAAATTCCTCCAATTATGCATGGATCAATTCAGCATGTGAATCGTACCGTTCTTGAGGTTTTGGGGGCGGAAGGCGAGGTAAGGGAGACCATTTCCTGAATGGCCAGTCTGAGCTTGAGGCGGTGGAGGGGATTGGATATGCCGATTTCCTGCTGTATCTCCTGGTCCGACAGCGCAGACATGATGGCGCCTGACTTGACGTTCGCACGACACGCCGCCACGTACCACGCCGGCATGCCCACCCACAGCTGAAATAACCCATTCAACCCGACTCAAAGCTTGAGCCTGCCTCGGTCCAAGTCGAACACGTCGTGATCGTATTAAATACACAGACAGGTTCAACTTTGGACTATTTCATTCGAGCAGGACGTTTCAGACCGAGTCTAAAGTGTTGAACACCCCTTGTGAATCAAAGCCAAGGAATCCGACATACAAAAGCCTGTGATTGTTCCTGTCTTTTAGTCAGTCTACTGTTAAGCCTGACTTTCATGACTTAAGATTTTGAAGAATGACCAATGCTTTCTTTCACCTTCCAGATACAATCTCAATTCAGCGTGTTGAACTGGTACGGCATTCTAACATGAAAAACAATTAGAGACTTCATTCCAATGAAACAGCAAAAACATCGGTGACAAACATATGGTCCATTACATATAATCGCGTAACGACATTAAAAAACTTTATATATTTTAAGTCTGCCAACGAACTGAAAAGAATCAATTTCCAAAGTCGTCCGATTACCTCAAGCCAAGCCACAATGGTCGGCCCGTTCCACAGGGCGAAGGGAGTCCTGGCTTTCATTGCTTCTTCCAACAGTTCATTTCTAAAAACAGCTTATACTTTTTTACACTTACAATCTAAACCACACTTACAAAAATACTAATACTACTACTTGTTACGGTACCGGATACATTGTACACTACACATCAGTTGAATTCTAGGAGCCAGACAACGAAGAATATGACAGTTTTAAATAGCTGCCACACATCTATGAAATTTCAAATGGCACAATAAGAAGAGTATGAAACTGTTTTATGTGAAGCCTAAGTGGCTGCGAACGTACTAAAGCAGAATCCCATAAATTAAGCTGCAACTGTGGAACCTTTTACCCAAATTTGGGTGACATAGGTTCAAAACCAAAAACTTGTAAAGTAAATAATAGCCACAATATCAACCCATCCATTCACACAATATTTTTCATGAGCGTAAAACTGAGACTGAAAACTGAAAACCGAGACATTATTTTCAACCCTCAAAACTTTATATATTTTCAAAAGGTCACCTTCGTTTTTTCCTCCTATCGAATTCAGGCTGGAATCCTCCGAAGGCCATGGAAGCTTCACTGGAACTTAATTCACTGTCCGAATAATAAGCTCCTAAAATGAAAAATGAAATTCAGAAAAAGCTAGGCTTAGGCATTTATATACAATCTGAGGCTCTCACACTGAGATTTTGATTATAAAGTACGGCTCATAATGACAGTAGGTCTCATTACAGACTGCAATAAATAAAAAATACGTAGTACGTACTACTTATTTGAGTAGCCCAAGAGAACATTAACGTACAAAGTGGGACTCTTGGCACAGCAAGTAGCAGAATGTGGTTTGTATAAACGAATCCACTTATATAACTCCTTGGCAAATGCACCCCTGCCAGAATTGCGTGGTACAAGTTCCTACATGCCAAAACTGTACTAACTGTACAACTTTTAATATTAATAATTACTCTAGATTATACTATTAGTTGCTAATATAACAACCTAATCATTTCCTATTGTTTACGAGTCAAGTGTCGAACTTAATTTGCAAAACTATTAGCTAAAATTTCTCTGAAAAAAGGGAATAAACACAACCCAAAATAATACTTACTGAAGTTCAAAAGTTGACTACAAACAGCGCAAAGTCAGACCTAATTTTAGAAGACCAGACTTTTCCAGATATAAAATAGTAAGACTGGCAGTCAAATAAAAAATGGCCCAAAACTTATTTTTCTGGTTGAAGTTTGGCGAAAGTTAACAAAAAGTTAAATTGGAAATAGGCTGGTTAAAAAACTGGATCACACGACCCAGAGCAAATATAAATTCAATCCGTTTAACCTTTAACTCAAGCAAACAGAGGGGCCGGAAACTCAGTAAAGTGGGGCTAAAATATAAGCACAAAAAAGTAGCTTTCAAGGCGCAGCTAAGCAAATTTTACTGCTATTTGAAAGTCGGGCCATAAAGAAGCTTTCAGTCACACAGCTTGAGAGCGTTTACGATCGTTTTAAAAAACACAGATAGAGCATAGAAGGATTAATTTTAAGGGTTGATTCAAACTTACGCTCATCTAAAAGGTACGCGATGACAAGTATTTTCTCATATATATTGCCTGAATTTGGCTTCTGCGTGCTAGCGTCTAGTGCGACTGCCAGTTTCAACAGTCTCTGAGAAATCTAGACGACAAACCGACACAAGGAACACTATTTAACGATGATTTGAGAGCCAATGGCCCAGGGTTTTTTCTCAAAAAAAATCGTGAGCAAAATTTCAATTTCAGTGAGCAAAATTTCAGATCGGTGAGCAAATCGTAAATTTGCTAGTTTATATACTTGTTATGCTTTGGTTATAGCCAGGTACCCAGAAAAGCGGTATTATTGCACTTTTAACGCCAAAAGCGACACTTATTAGCACATTTCGTTCAAAAAAACGCTAATTTTTGTGAAGTGAGACCTCAAAGTGAAGAAAAGTGGCTCAAAACACGAAAAAGTACACCTTTGTTGGGCCAGTGAGGGTTCAAAAGCTATCAAATCTGGAAATATTACAAAAAATTATGACATTGGGCACCGTAAAATGACTACAATTGTCATTATTCGAGACGTTTCAGAGAATTTTTTGGGACGGGCAACAAAAGACCAAGGGAGCTACATAGCACCCTTGTGGCCTTATGCTAAAATTCACGGAGAAAAAAATCCGACTACACATTAAACAATTAAAAGGTGCGTGATGCACATATCCATACTAATGCATACAGGGGCGTAGCCAAGATTTTGAAAACGGGGGGGGGTTCGCACCTTGCACACTTTTTTTGCTCACTTTTTTACACTCACTATTACATGAACAAAATGTAATTTTGGTCATTAAAATCAAATAAACTCACAGCCGCGGGGTCAGGGGGCGGCAGCCCCCAGAAAAACATGGAGATTTTTTAAAATTTTAGGTCGAATTTGGTCAACTACAGACGTAACAGAATTTTTTTAGGCAAGAAAACTAAAACAAGAGATGGGAACGTCACATCAGGTCATCAGGCAGTGTATTACACAAGCAATTGCAGCATAATGTACTCTTGTAGACATGTACAGGCTTTGATGAAAGTTAATAACAAGGAAGAGTAAGCCACAGAGTTGCAGGGGTGTGGGGGCGGCAGACAGGAAAAAATCTCGAGAATTTTTTATTTTTAGGCGAAATTTGGTTTATTGGAGACGTATAAAAAAATTTTTCAGCAGAGCGATAAAAACCAGTGGGGGGACGGACCCTTGTTGACAATTTCTTCAGCTTCGACCAAAGGGGGGATCGCGACCCCCGCGACCCTTCCCCCTGGCTACGCCCTTGCATGCATACAGCATATGCTTTCGTGAAAGATAGAAGCGAGGAATACTAAGCCACAGAGTTGTAGGGTTCTGGGGGCGGCAGCCCCCAGAAAAAAAATGGAGAAATTTTTTTATTTTTAGGCCAAAGTTTGTCAATTGGAGACCTATCGGAAAATTTTTTCAGCCGACCATAAAAACCCAAAGGATGGTCCCTTCAGAGCGATGAGCAGAATTTGAGCAAAATTTCAATTTTGGTGAGCAAAATTTCAAAATCTTGAGCACTTGCCCCGTATTTTGCCCAAAAAAAACCCTGCAATGGCCCATTGACCATCTTTTCGGCTGAAAAGGCGAGTCGGGCATAGAAGAGTAAAAGTGCATCTAAAGGGGTCGGGCGATTGAAGGTGATGGCCCAGGCCGGGACCGGGCCGCAAAAACTAGACACTATCTTCTACTAAAGCAACCCCACACGTACCGCCATATTCCGTTTTATACAAGGCATCGCGTGCAGAGGCCGAGGCCGCCATTGTGTTGCTTGGACTCTGGTGACCGCCGCCCATCTTTTTGTCCTTCTTGCCAAACAGTCGGCCCAAGGTTTTCAGGCCGCCCGAGCTGACCGAGCGTTTTTTCATGCCATGCGGATGGCACCCCGCCGTCCGGTTGAGGGAGTCCTGACTGCTGGTGATGCTGGGGGGGCCGGCGTCTACGGGGCCGTTGTAATTGCTGAAACAGAAACCTATGCGTGAAAACAGAGCACAGCACATAATAGTGTCTCACTCTTATATACTCTTATATCTTCTATAAGAGTGAAGCGCTATATCAAGAGTACATAATAGGGAAGAGTTAAGAGTGTGACACCCTTCCATATTCTAGCTAATCGGCCAGAACGATGCTCCCACCGAAATACACCTTTAACGTCAATTTCACAGCGGTGTCCCCCCTCGAAGCAAAATATGTCTTGATTCCAGCCCCGCCCCCAAATCAGGGATGTTATCTTGATTTCAGGCGGGGGGGTGTACGTGCCTCGTTTCAGCACACTGCCTGACTGCGAGCTCGAAATGTTCGCAATCGGTGGTGAGCTGGTACGAGGTGCTGAAACGAGGAGGGTGTCCCCCTCTGAAATCTAGACACAACCCGGAAGCTTATAATTGATCCGCTTTCAATCTTTCCATTTTGTCAGCGAACACGTCACCTTATGATCACTAACTGTGCACTAAAATTATGTGGAAGGAAAGGGGCGTGTACCACTTATTCCTTGAAAGCAGAATAACTTCTCGCAAGCTAAACAATCTAGTAGAAATTAGAAAATTTTACTTCTCAAAGACTACTATATATTCACTTTGACTGAAGTTCAATAGCTAAAAAAGTCTTACGTTAAAGGCGCCGGTGAAACCCTCATTCGGGCTGGACTCATGTAATGTAAGACCGGCATGACAGAAAATCAGGTTAGAATTTAAACACTCATTCCGAAAGAAACGCTACAAAAGTCCGTAGCGTCTACATCGATAGCTAAGATAAAATGTGGAGCAAAGCTCGCTAGAAAATAATACTAAAGCTAAAATATTTACATATATTGAAAATTAATAATAATGTATCTACAAAACCTGTAAGTTGATATCCAAACTAAACGAAGATATTCTAAAGTAACGTAATTACGGTTCTTTTCAAAATACGTGAATCTTCCACAATAGACTTGGCATCAAAACTACTATATATAATAGCTAAACTAGCGAATTAATGGACATGCAGCTGTAACTAAGAATCGAGTAGTGTTGAACTCTTTAACACTATTAGCCACTAACTTTTGTTACCACCATGAAGCGTGCAGCAACATACATGTAGTCAATATATATGTCCTAGTTCATACACTAATATAAGTTTCAATACCAGACTAATATCATATCTGGGAAAAGTTTTTGAATGAAAGTAACGGATAGAAAGAAAAAAGCACATGTTAAACTTCCCAAACTCGAACAAGAAACTTCTCTTTTACATGACTAAATTTTAAACGAAATCTGTCAAGCGTATGTTTGAGTATGAAAGCCATGGCATTAAAAAAATCACACCGTCTGAGTCCACTCGACTCAAAATCCTACTTAAATGCATCACACTTGAAAATCCGAATCCAGGACACTTGATTTCTAAACTTTCCGAAAGCTCCGCTCCACTCAGTTTATCTTGAATTTTTAACCAAGTTTTTCATCGGAATAAAAAACAGCGCAAATTAGCTACACACCAGTTCAAGGTAGAAGAAGATAAATTGGATCTAAAGTAAATTCATTAGTCGCGTTTCGTGTGACATACTGTCAGTCTTACACTTTAATTAGTCTGAAACGGATTAATTATTGAAAGGGTCGCTAGATGTACAATGAAAACATAATGGTGTCTCGCTTTGGACATGGACTAAATAGTGAAAGTTAAGCTTCTGGCATTCAATCCAAATTCAGGTACAACTCAGACTACGGAATAATTCATTAAATTACAAGTTTCTACTAACTTTATAACCCCGATGATTCCTGCTTGTTAATAAATTCACCAAACAAAATTAAAAAACGAACATTTTCTTGTTTGGACTCAAAATTGAAAATTTAAAGAGCAATGAAGCGCCTCAGAAGTGCCTTAAAATCTGTCAGGTATCAGGCGACAGGAAGCAGAAAATACTCGTCTACTAAGTAATTTCAAACACGGTGACACTAACTACAGAAATTCTCTACTTAATTGCCCCAAATGCCCTCGAACCCCAGGAAAACCTTTCAGCACTGTCAATAACATGAACACTTGGCATGTTGAAGACTGCGGGAAAATAACCTAACCCAAGTTTGACAAAAACAGAATAAAGTCTAGTAAATTTCAGGCCAAAATCGGCAATCTTTGGTAGAAGTTAGTTCTAAACTAAATGCAAACGCTGTTCGACCAAAGACGGTTAAAATTTACACAAAACGTTACCTATTGAATAACCTTAAGGGTTCACTATTAATTGTCCAGCTTAAATTTTCTCAAAAGAAACTTTTTTGGACATTATCCACTTTTTTATTTTTTCCAGACTTGGACGCTGTCCTGACACTTATTCCCCAGCCATTTTTTAGTTTGTTGGAAGCGAATAAACGTCTTCTTTTGACAAAATATAAGTACATTCTGCGATTTCCTGGCGCGCAAAAATTACAATTCGAAAAAACCTAAAAAAGCCGGCGTTTCACACAAAACAGATTTAAAAAATTATGCTACATGACACGCCTGCTTGAGCAATGTTGATAAATGAAGCCGACTGTAAGATATGTATTTCTTTTGACAAGAGCCCTGTAATAAGCCGAGAAAGCTCAAAGGAAAGGCTGCTGAAATCATATTTAGATTGTTCATTAGGGTTCCTAAGTAGGCCGCCAGTATGCATGAAGACTTATAATAGCTTTGGGGGTCTGCCTGCTATGCTGCACTCAAAATGTCACAGAAACAAAAAATGAAATAATGTTTTAAAACTCGGCAAAGAAGTAGCACTGAAACTTGTGCGTAGGAGACTTATTCACAAGAAGTAGCACTGAAACTTGTGCGTAGGAGACTTATTCACGTCTACAAAAAAAATCTGTGGTTAAATTCCAATAAGCGCGACAAAATTGGTAAAATAAAAGGGTTTCTTCCTACAGGCTCTAGCTCTATCTATATCTATATTTCGATTTCATATCTCCGTTTCAGTGTTGAAGTAGCAATTTCAACAGTTTTGCTACTAAAGTCTGACCGAAAATTGCTGAACCCTGAGACAATAAAAAAAACACGTGATATCATCACGAAAAGAACGAATTTCAGGCACACAGAGTACAGCAAGTAGTCGCAAAAATCACGCTACCTATCAGGGTTCAGCATACATGTAACAGCACCAAAATTTTGGGTACCCCTCCCCCCTCTGGTGGGACCCCCCCTCCCCTGCGTCAACTAATTTTTGACCCCCCCTCCCTCCCAAAAATGACGCAATTTTTACCTTTTTTGACCAAAAAACACCGATTTAGACAATTTCTGGCAAAAATTTTGGTAAAAATCGCTTAAATTTCATGAAAAAAATGCCGATTTCTTCAAATTTTGACCAAACTTTACTTCCGCCGGGACCCTACCCCCTCTTTTCCCCCTGGCGGGACCCCCCCTCCCTCCCCCGGGACCGAATTTTTGGGGGGGGTCTTCCCCCCACCCCCCCAACTACATGTATAGGGTTCAGCAATTTTGGTCAGACCTTAATTTTGGCAAATCGATTACGGGTGAAAAATCAGAAGCTCGTTTCAGAGTTTGCAGAGGAGACGTTACAATAAAGAGTTTATGAAATCTTAAATTAGCTCTTCACGTGCTTATTTGGGCTGAGCAAAAATACTTCAATAATTATGTCTAAAGAAAGCATCGTAAAGCACCCATTTGTGTAAAATTCCAGCTAAACATTCTAAAGTAAACTTTTACGGCTTCATTTGCAGTCTAAACAAATCCAATGGCACAAGCAAAGCCGCCTTGAAATACGGATTTGCCTAGCTTATAATTAGAGAATAATAAATTATACATGAGCTCGCTCCCCAACACAAAATTCAAGAGTGAAAGTATGAACTTTTGCAGCAAAACTGACAGTCAAAACAGAGGTAGCTGATTGTTTTGTCTAGCAGCATGAAAACTAAATAGATCTTCCAGGCCTTGAAAACACGGTTAAGTAGAAAAAAAGGGGGTTGCATGATACCCCAAAATAATAAGAACCTGGAATTAAGTTCCAATCCCCGGCCCCGCTACCATCTATGTAAGAGGGGCGGATGGGAGGAACTCCCCTCTAAAATCGAGGGTCAGACGTCCGAGGTAGGGTCCAGAAGATCGGAGCAAAACTGCTTGCTATTATATTTTCGACATTTACACACAATTTACGGTATTTTCAGGTATATTTATGGGGGAAGTGTTCCCTAAATTTAGCCGGGGGCTAGGGTGGTGAAAGTATCTAAGCTAGGAAAGCTACAGAGAATGCTCCCCTACGGCCACCCCCTTAGCTTTTTCAAACACCGTTCCTTTTCGATTCAAAAGAAATAGCGTCAAAAATATGGTGCACAAACAGTGAACACGGCTACCTTTTAATCAGGAAACCCTATGGGCATGAGGCCCAGCTCTATTCACCTATAGTTCAACGCAATCGCAAACGGACTTTAACTGAAACCACTGCAGCCTACTAAACTCTTACAGGTCTAGAATTGACCCATCGGTGGCTAACTGCTGCCCGGAATGTGGAGTGTCACCACATAACGTTGAACACCTATTCAGCTGCCCTAACCGCCCAACCGCCCTGTCCCCCCTCGACCTCTGGGACCGACCCTCGGAGGTGGCGACCTTTCTGAACCTAATCTGACAGACGACAGAGCTAGTCCCTGGGGAAGGAGTCCCGGTGGGCTACAACAACGTCAACAACAACAACAACTGAAACCAAACACTCGAATAAGTATGGTACAATCCTATGCACAAAAAAAACCTAAGTTATCCTCTCTTTCAAGCTACACATCCTACAAATACAATCCCATTAATCTTGGTAGGCTACTACGAAACAAAACTGATCTAATACGTTTCTGACTTCTGTGTTCTAAAGGCGAACTTTTCCGCCCAGCACATAAATTAACCATGATTCTCAGTGGCCTCTATATGAAGAGTAGTTTTCAAGAAACTTTGAACCAAATTCTCTAGTGGTATAAATAGCCATCTAAGTCTATTATATATACGCACCTCGTGAGTTAAGATTAGAACAGAGAAAAGCGTAACAGTCTTAGAAATAAGAAAACATACGTCAAAAATGATTTATGAATGGCTAACTGGCCTACACGAACACCTCAAAACGGAGCAGGGCAAAAAAGCCCATATTAGGGATTAAACCAAGCGTATTTTTCCAGTATTTTGACAGGCCATTTGTATCATGCCTTCTAGGTTTGTAAATTAGCAGAGTGCGTATAAAAACTATTCTTATCATCACTGTATCTAGCAAGCTCTGGAAAAAATTAACTGGATTTGACAAATTCCACAGATTGTGATTTGTACATTCATAACTACCTAAAATGTGTTTCCTCTTCCTGCAAATAGCTTAATTCTCCGATTGGACCTAGCGGTCACGTGTCAATATCAATAATATAAATAATCAATATGCAACTTTAACTTTTCTCGCCTGTGCGCACGATGACAGACCACAGCCTACCAGTTGTTCCGAATAATGCTTAAAAAAGCAATCCTGACTTGGGAAGAACTGGTGGGGCGGTACGTTGGGTGGAGGAAACACACTTGGATAATTCTGAATGTACAGAATATAATCTGTAAACTTATCTTTCATGCGTGTTTTTGTAAATAGCTGAATACTCAACTAGGAGTCAGCGGCTTCAATTCAGTCCAAGCCTATTGCTAAATTATACAGTTAGGCTCGTTATATACTTGACGTTATCGTTTTGTTCCTAAGAGATTGTCACACAATCCTGTCCTTGTCACAATTGTAGCGGTTTTTGACCCAAGTCCAGTTCGTGTGTAAAAAAATAAGCCAAATGCTTGTGTCGATTTCCCACAACATTCGAAAAGTGTACTTGTCCTTATCCTTGTCCCTCTGTTCTTAAGGACAAGTATGAACCGTGCTTTATGGTCCATAAACTCACTGATAGTCATCGGTCGGGGTTGCCCTCGAAGCCGTGAGTTGTTGGTGGACTCGTTCAAGCCTGAGGGCACGAGGGGAGGCGGGGGGGCTGGATCCGGGCTGGCCAGGGAGGGGGCCAAGGTGGTTAGAGATCTGCAACAAATCAAAAAATATTCCCCAGTCTTAAAACGTCGGTACAGTCTCATGCAAGTATTGATGCAATTGATTTTGTTTATTATAAAATAAAACCCATAATTAAGGCTAATATAAGGGCTGCTACAGTGTTGGTTCGGTTTCAGTGAATCAGTGAAGCGTGCATATTGTGGGTGCAACGTGAGGATAAATAACCAAAGTATGATTGTGCAAAACTTGCAAAAAAAGTGCAAAAGCAACTAATTTGACATTGAAAACGTTACACAAATTATCTAAACTCAAGAGTACGTGAACCCCCCTTTTCATTAACTTACCTTTTTATTATCTGTCTCTTTAGACTCACGAAAGTTTCAATTTCCACCGGTATTCTACGTATATTTATAAAAGAAAAGGTCACACGTGTGGCCATAAGCAAAACGTGGTTTATACACTTGAAAAAACAGAAAAGAAAACTTGCTTGTTTTGCATTTGTACATACTCGTCGTACAAATTAAGTACGCTGGACACCAAAACCAGTTTGTAAAAACGAAAACCAGACATTATTGTTCGATTTCAAAAACTGCGTTGCCCCTACTCATGCAAGATACGTTTGCTTTCAAGAACACTTGGTACCCAAAACTCATAGTTAATCTGGCATTAATGAGGGGCAGGATAAGCCCACTCACCATTTGGTTGCCTAAATGCCTTCCTTTCGCCGCCCCCCCCATTTTGTAAGCATCGTAACATGTGTGTGTAAACTGCTCTTACTGTTTATGTTGGAAAGCTGGAATTATGTTCACCATGCAAAATATTCACGTGCTTCAGGGTAGAACTGATTGCCTACTTCCCCACTTTAAGAACCGAAAAAAAATTCAGATAAATTCATAAATAGCTTTACAAACATTAAAAAGGAGTGGTGAATCAAGGAAGCAGGCGGTGCGTCAAGCGCTCTCATGCCCCCCCCCCTTTATTATTCCCGAGTAGAGTACACAGAGGACCCTTAATGGCATTTTCCAAGCTGCCCAACAAATGCTATGAGCCGCTAAAATCAGAGTTTACACCCAAACAGAACGGGTTATTTTTTAAAAAATATTAAACGGGGTGATCCGTTATGCATGCAAAGACCCAACTAAGCCAATAGAAAAAACTATGGCCATAAAGCCATTACCAAAAAGCACAGTCATTGATGCTTACTACGATACTAGTTATATATGGTACTAAGTCCATGCCAAAAATCCAAAATTATGCACAAAATTTTACATGCGACCATCAATTAATGTCAACATGGATTTAGGGAAAGAGTCTAGCCGCCCATGACAAAACTTTAGTTCTCGGAGTTTCGGACAAAAAACTTTTTAAAGCATTATATTTTAGCCTTTACCGTCAAAAAGCCCACACGTTAGGCCCACTCTTTTCCCAGATTAAATGGATCGCACTAAATTACTACGAAACTTAGAAATAAATATTGGAATACACAAATCTAGTCTTTTTAGTAATGATTTTTTCTAGAATACTATAAAAATCACTTTAGTCCAAATAAAAACTCTTTAATCCGACAACAAAGTGACTCCTTTGGATCAGTCTGAACAATAGCAAAAAAGGTCTGTCCACAAAAAGTACTAAAGCAAAAATGTCAAGGAAAAAATGCATGAATAAAAAGTGACCAATTATAAATAACGGAAAAAAACTAAAGCAGAAACGATGCTGAAAGGTAAAATCGAGGAGTTCCCCAAAAAAAAGTCGGGCCCACAAAAATCCTACCTGACTAGAACTCAGGGCTCCCGAAAGGGAATCATATGTAAAATACTTCGACGGAGATGTGCTTGACGGAAGCTGAAAATAAATAAACTAACTGAATATTGACGAGACAAAATAAAATCAACTCTTGCTTATATCAAGAGTATTAAATAATGAGATTAAATGATGGTCCTTGACAAATATTGGCTACATTAAAAAAATCAATAGACAGGCGTTTTTAAAAGTTGTTGTTGAGTTGAGTTGAAGAGAGTTGTTGTTTTTTGAAAGTTGTTGTTGTTTAAGTTGAAAGTTAATAACGGAAAGTTTCAAAGAATGCTAATGCCTAATTTTGGTCAAGAATTTGGAAAACCTGAGACCAAGCTTAGCTACTCAATGAGAACCGCTACAGACGTTGCAAGTTTTTAAATGTAGCAAATTTGTGAACTTAATGCTAACAATTTTTGATTAACTTCAGGCTAACGTAGAAAGAAACCTCATTTCTTCCTGGTCTATATAATTTTTCTTAACCACAAAAAACTGCAGCTGATCTCATGCCCAGTAACTTCTGTTCACGTGACCGTAAATTATATAGCAGTGTTAGGACATTTTGCATTAGTTAAAAATCAAATTACAAAAATGCTTGTTGCCTTTCTGTCAAGAACCAACATTTAAAAGTGTTTTTCATACCATAGTGTAATATTGTGCACTACTTGCTACCACTATAACGCTATCAAGAGTATACAGAGTTATGTCCAACGACCATTAAGTATATACTCTTGATGCTACCACATTTACTAAAATAATATACCATCTAGTACCAACTAACGCATTCCGTGCTATACCAACAACCACGAAACCAGTGCAATGTGTTATCATTATTAGATACAAAAGTCTGACCAAAAATGTTCAACACTGAGATAAAACACGTGATTCAATTCCAAAAAAATGAATACATTGCAAGCATCAGAAGTGTGGTCACAAAAATAACGCCACCTGTTTGGCCTCAGGGTTCAACAATATTTCTGGTCAGACTTTACAACTGACATTTTTTTGCTAAGAGTGGCCACACTTTGGTCACCATCCCCAGTTTAGGGTAACAACTTATCCTGAAGCTTAGCCATACATGTATGAGAGGGGGGATGGGGTGGGAGACCCCCCCCCCAAATCGAGGGGCCGGGGGGGAGGGTCCCCAAAATTCGGGCAAAATTCAGTAAAAATGGCACTTTTTTGGGTAAATTTTCCAAAATTTCGAAAAATTTAGGGTATTTTTGGTCGATCAGGGGGGGAGGGTCCCCAAAATTTGGCCGGAGAGGCCCCCCCCAAAATTTCGACCCCGTTACATGTATGGGCTTAGCCCAGAATTTACTAAACCACCTTCGATTTTTCTAAATCCGTCTCAGATGTGGTCTGAGTCTCACTTTTTCCCAAACATATCCAGTTATATTTGACGTCGATGTTAAACCAGCATTTTTGTTCAAAAAACAACAGTGAAAGCACCATTATGGCCTTAAAGGATAAAAAAAATATGAGAGCCCGCACAGCTCCAAACCCCACTTTGAAAACAAAAAAATGTCAGTAAAATTGACCAATATATTATATATTATATATTGCAAAATTGAAGAAATAAAAGTAAAATATATTGAATTTATGAAAGTGCATAAATTTCTGTTATTGCAGTGCTTGAGGAAAGATTAGTTAGCATGATAAATATTAAACTGTCTTTTTAAATAAATTAAAAATGCAATTTTACTTACAAATCAAAGAAATTTAGCAAAAATAGTAACCAGGAATCTGGTAAATAAAAAGTTCCTCATATTATATAGAAGTCTAAAATACAATTTAAAAAACTTAATATAATAAAAAAAAGGAAATCTTAATAAGCCAAATAATCACAACTTTTATATATTCACAACTATTTTAGAGGATAGTGTCTAAAACCCTTTATGACTGCTTCACACGACATACGTTTATGCTATTACAGTACATATAATAAATATGATTATAACATATATATATTGTAACATTTTCAAATTTTACTAAATTGGTTTGCGCCCTGATTAATCCTAAAATGTGAGATAACCATTTCAAATCTTCGAAATATTTTAAACCCCAGTGTAAAGCAGGCATTTCACAAACAACTAATTTTGACTAATACGCATTTTGATGACATTTATCAAAAGGTATGATTAAACTTTAAACAACATATTAAGTTAGTCACAAAAAACCAACTATCTACGTTTCAGATCTAAGAGAACTAGATATATACATTACCACACCGAAAACACCACAGTCCCACAAAGCCTTCCACCCACCGTACACTTACAGTATTGTATTTAGTATATAATTCGGGGCGCTGGGGGGAGACTTTGGGTGTGGACCTTCCGGACTGAGGCGGTGTGGTTCCGGTACCCCCTCCCCCGTCCGGATGCCCGACCCGGGGCGAGGGCCTTTTCAGGGTCCCGACCCGTGTCTCAAGCTCTTCTGCTCGTATTTCCGCTGTCTGTTTTTCTTCTTGTATAAGCCTGCAACAGAAATTGTGAATATTATGCGACGACTTTACATCTGCACAAAATTAATAGCCCTCCAAAAAGAGCTACAAGTCAGTTGTCTTAGATGCAGACGATACTAGACATACAGCGGTTTATAATGTAAACTGCTCATACAAAAATCGCTACATCAGCAGATGGGTGTCACCATAAAACTTAACTCACTAGAAAACTGTCTTCTTCCTGTTCTGCAAATTTCGCCACTAACCAAGACATCACCCCCCGTCAATCGAAGTCCAAATACACCCTATAGTTTTACATCTCAAGGCTTGATTCGCTACGAATTTAGTAGATTTTCTTAAACCATGGTTTTTAAGCTTAGTTGAAATTTCGGCAGAACAAAGAGAGTTGCTGTGCTACAGATTACAAATTTCAACTGAGCTACAATAACGGTTTAAGGAAAATCTACTAAATTCGTCACGAATCAAGCAGTATTTCGTCATGATTAATTATGTGCTAATCATATTATTATAAAAACCTTGGTATGTAAAACCGTGCTTAAAATAAAATAAAATTTGTCAATTATTGAATTTGAATTATAGTGAAGTCCACCCTTATGCGGAATTGCCCACCTAATTTCGTTATTAATAGCATCCAGTTGATCCTGCAGTATAGCAGCCAGAGTTTGAGCATCAGCCTGACCGGCGGGGGAGAGCATTGGATCGAGGTGGGGGGCTCGTTCGAGGGTCCCTGAGGCGGAGGGCAGCAGGGGGCCAGGGCCAGGACCCCCCGGGCCGTCGGGGGCCTCTGAGGCAGCGCTGGAGCTGGAGGAGAAGGCCTGTTGCACGTTGGCCAGCACATGAGCTTGCTGCATCTTCTCCCATTCTTGCTCGTTCAGCGTTTGCACCTGCAAGACGGCAGAAAATTATTGCAAATTGCAATCACAGATGTCCCCCAGATTTGAGATTTCTTGACATTTAGGGACAAGCCCCCCCCCTCAAATTTGACCCATCGGGACAAGCCTCGCTGCTTAGTGCTAGGAAAAGGTGTTCGAAAACTCAAAAATTGCCCCAAATCGCTGTGAAATGCTTCAAAAATGACCAAAAAGCTGAAAAAAATCCATAGAAATGTCCAATTTTACAAAAATTTCCCACGTATACGCAAAAATTGGAGATTTTTGGGTTTTTTTCAGTTCAAGCCCCCGAAACGTCGGGACAAGCCCCCTAAAATCTCAAAAAATCCGGGACAAGCCTGCCAGACCGGGACCCCGTGTACACGTATGATTGCAATGTCTATCTCGCTTTAGCCCGGTTCATACTTTTCCTTAAGGACACAGGGACAGGCACAAGGACAAATTTAGGTCAGCTGTTGTGAAGAATTACCACTAACTGTTCGGCAAATTTTGGCATACGATCTGCAGTGACGTCAAATTTATTCATGCGAAAAGTTGGCTTATTTGGCCAGGCAGTTTTCTTGGAATTTCTAGGCGAGACCTTGGCAGACTATGGTTTTTAAACACTCTTGTTAAATACAGAAAACAAAGTAAATGTGAAAACCGATGAATTGCACTAAAAGTAAATAGATTCTATTATTATAGCCAAACAAAACCAGAACAAAACACAAATTCTTCATCTTTATGAGCGCAGTTATATATTTTTTACACAAGTACCAGCTAAACAAGTAGTACAACAAGTATGCAAGTATGAATAACTAATATGACAGCTAAATAAAAGATTGTGTACTAACGTTCACCTTCGAGGGATCTTCATGCATTGCAGCGGCACGACCTTTTTGAGCACGACGTATCACAGGGGGGTATCCGGCGGGTCCAGGGGGCCCAGGGGGTCCAGGAGGGCCGGGCTGGTGGTTGCCAAGGCTACGGTACCTAAAAACACCATGTTCAGTTTAGATACTTCCGCTCATTTCGCTCTCCAGACAAAAGTCAAAACTTTAAAATCAAAGAAATATAGGCCTGCTAGTTGTTTTAAATTGTAACTTACTGAATAATAAATAACTAGATAATGCTAGACACTTTGAATACTCTTGATAAGGGTTTCGTGACTGCAAAAAATGACGTACAAAAAGTGTGCACATCCGAAAAATGGCACTAGAAAAAAACAGAAAAACAAGAAATTTCAACGTTGCCACCCAATAAATGCACCAAAACACCCCAATTTATCAAAATACGTTCAACTACAACTAATCCACTTAACCCACTAAAGCCGAGATCGATTCTTACCACAACCCTCCAGGTCCGGCTCCGGACAGGGAACCATTGTACTGGTGATTTTCCAGGCCATATCGTGACTGGAATTGTGCAGTCCTGAGCTCGTAGAGTTGGTTTCTCAGCGACTCAATTTCAGCCTTCATCTCTTGACTGTCTTTCATAAATCGGTCCTGGAAATTTGCAAAAAAGACACAATTTTGGAAATAATTTTTCAAGTCACATAACCAAAGAATAGGCAAAAAAAGCATGGCAAGATACAGTGGCTCCTAAAAGCTTATAAGAGTATCCCGTCAATGGCAATCATTTTTGAAATCCCGACAGCCCGGTTCATACTTGTTCTTAAAAAACACAGGGACGGTGACAAGGACTAACTGTAGTCAGCTGTTGTGACGAAACGACACAATACTGTCAGATAGTTTTTTTGCGTAAGCACGGTTGTTTGTCTAAAAAACTGTGCCATTTTGTCTGGTAGTTTCCTCGGAATTGCTTGAGGTCAAAACGATTGAGACAAGGACAAGGACGAGTAAGAACCTGGGCCTGTTTCAATAAACTCACAGGCGCACAATTATGACAATATTTGACTGCTAAATCAGGTGATTCGTAATGACATAATACGTGTATTCATTACGAATCACCCGATTTAGCACTTACAAATCTCACACTTGTGGGTTTGTGAGTTTATTTAGACAGTTATACAGTCCCATTGGACGCGCCTACCCTAGTGCGTTCGGCCTGTTCCAGGTGTTTTTTGGTGTTCTCCAGCTCATGCATAAGCCTGTTCTTTTCCTCCAGGGCTTGCATGCGTTCCTTCAGGTGCAGCTGCAGTCGGTCGTTGGACTCGCTGAGTAGTTTGTCCACCGTCGACGACAGACGCTGGTTGTGATCCTCGTTCATCTTCTCACGCTGGAGGGCCTGCAAAAAATAAATTAAAATCTTCAAAAAAAAATTAATTTTGAAAATTATGAAACTTATTCATGAAGTGGTTGATTTTTTGAATCGTTTCGATACCCATATCCCGTAAACTAAAAAAATCTCGCACTCAGAGGACTAAAGTCTGACCAAAAACATCTGAATCTTTAGAAAACACAGGTGGCGTGGTTTCGTTTTTGTGACTACTCGCTGTACTCTTGATGCTTGCAATTTGTCATTTCTGTAACAAAATCGCAAGTTTGTTTTTTGTCTCAGCGTCCAGCAGTTTGTCAGCATTTAGTTTCAACTTCAAGGTGGTTTCAAATTTATTGAAAGTGGTTCATTTTAAAAATTTAATAGGATTAAGCTTATTCAACCAAAACCCTTCAAAAACTTATTATTCAAGCCCATTAGATACTTATATCGTTTATCTAAAGCCGCATATATTTCTCAAATAAATTTAAACCTAATCCGCTAAATCTCTTTCTCTGTAATCCGCTTAATCTACCTAATCTGCCCCTAATCCCTACCCTCTGCAACTCGGCATTCTTTTCATCCAGCTGCATTTCCAGCCTGTGAATTCTGTCCTCGGCACTGAGATGTTTCTGCTCGGCCGCACTGAGGGCTTCCATGCGCTGCTGCAGCTCAGCCTCCACGCTGGGCAGTGACTCAGCCTTCTTGAGCGACTGGGCCAGCTGCTGTTCGGCCAGCTCCAGGCGGTCTTGCAGATTGCGCACTTTCTCCTCGTGCTGAAATATTATAGCAGTGGCTAAATGACCGTGGGGAAAATCCCAGAGACGTATATATTTTATGTAGCTATGCAAAAAAATCAGTTTAACTTTAACTAAACCGAAAAAAGTTCTGCTAGGGGTAAAACTCTAAGCTTGACTAAAAATAAAACACCCTTAATACTTTAAAGGGAATGGGTTAACTTTATTAAAGCTATTTTAGCAAAAGTTACATAAAAGTAATAATTGAAGCTTGGCTAACCTTAACTAAAATTAAACCAATTAAACCAACAAAAGTCATTGAATTTGGGTTAACTTTAACTTGAAGGGTCCCCTTGCCCCACCCCCTCCCTCCACTAAAACTATGTCGGAATGGTCTAATTGTTTCATCATTTTCCAGCTGTAATTCCTCACCATTTTACACGACGCATCCCTATTGGCCAGTTCCTGCTCAAATTTGTCACTGATGTCACGCAGGCAGGAAGATTCACGTTGAGCGGAGAGATAGCGCTGTTCCAGCATCGCAATTCGCGCCTCCAGATCGCGCTTTTGGGCCTGAGCCTGAAACAGGAAAGAAATCACAGTCAGCGAAAGCATATAATTTTACAAAACAGAGGAATGATATGAAAAGAATCAAAACTAAGATTGCCTTTCGACGATTTTTCTTATGTTTGCGTTGTCAATCACTATGACCAAGAGAGTATAGTGGAAAGAGTATGACACTCTTAGCATTGGCCAGCTCGGTAGTGTGGTAGATTTCCGGCACATTACCGGCAAAAAAGGACTCAAACGGATACGTTCCGAAACGGGTATTAGGGCACAAACTACCGCGCTGCCAAGCTGACTAATGAAAATCATACTATTTCCATTATGTACTTATGCTATGACGCATTATGAATACAGTATATATACTTCCGCTGCAGTATATGGGAATACCCCATAAGAGCATTCACCACTTTCATCAGTAGCTAAATGCAAATATAACCACATCTATCTACGACCACATATTAAGCGACTTGTCTCATATTTTACAGCCAACATTAAATCTCGATGCAAAAAATTACTTCTTGATAGTCTCGTTGGAGTTTGGTTGTCATCTCTTGATGCTGCAACATCTCCTGTTGTCGCCTCGAAAGGGTTTCCTCCAACTCTTGCACTCTGAAGCAAAGTCACCCATTATTGCCTTAACGTAAAACATTACAAGATCATTATTGATGACATATTATTCCAGTTTAAAGGGGGTTACGTAGAGCGCTTTCAAGCTCCAAGCCCAGCCCCCCTCCCTAAAAGCAGGCAGGTTGATAATCGTCTCTGTCCCCTACAATTACATTTTTTTACATACATACATTTTTGGCCAAAATAACGCTAAAAACTCTCTATGGATGACGATTTATCTGAAATGTTTTTCAAATGATCATGTACGATCACAAGAAAATTACTGCAAAAAACCATAACACCATATTGTTCCATTGCTACCAACACTCCATTTTGATTGGTTAGATTGTTAACCAGTCATTCTGCTGAGTGCTGATAACCAAGATATTTCATATAACTATACCCAGAAAAAAATTTCGGGGGGGAATGACTTTTCGATTTTTTGTAATGGGTTAAAATGCACTTTTTAGCAATTTTAACACTCGTAAAACGCCTTACAAAAGCAAGATTACTAAACCACAAGGCTGCAGGGGTCTGGGGGCGGCAGCCCCCAGAAGAAATAGGGAAAATTTTCAATTTCTTGGCCAAATTCTGTCAATTGGAGGCGTATCAGAAAGTTTTTCCGGCCAGACCATAAAAACCAAAGGACACAAGGTTGCAGGGGTCTGGGAGCGGCAGCCCCCAGAAAAAAATTTGGGAAAATTTTTGATTTTTAGGCCAAATTTAGTTCAATGGAAACGTATCAGAAAATTTTTCCGGCCGGACCATAAAAACCAAAGGGGGGACCCTTGTGTAAAAAATCACTGGGGAAAAATTTCGGGGGAGAGGGGAATTCCCCCCATCCCCCCCCCCTGGGTACGCCCTTGCCCAAGAGTACATAATAGGGAAGAATATGGCACTCTTTCCTATTCTAGCTAATCGGCCGGAACGATGCTCGTGCCGAAGCAGCCCGCTTACGCCTTAATTTCAGGGGAGGGGGCACCCGCCCTCAAATCAGGGATGTCTTGCGTTGTCATACTTTTTCCCATTATGTACTCTTGATATACCCAAATACCAAATACCAGGTTTTCACGGCAAATCTTTCAAATCTTTCACTTTCAAATCTCCATTAAATCAAAACTATCAAAGAAATGTATTCTTATCTATAAATGTCATTCTCTTCATGCTCACTTTCCAGACAGCTCTCCCAGTTGACCTCTGGTGACCTGGACCTCGCCCTGCGACTTGTCCAAGGCATCCTGCAGTTCCACCACGCGAGCCGCCGGCGACTCATAGTCCACTGATCCGTTGGAGATTCGCTAAAACAAAAGGAAACTTTTATTTTATTTAAAAATAGCACCAGATTCACTAAACTTGTTCATCCTTAGATGTGGGCTAGACCACGTCTAAACTCTAGAAAAATGAAAACAGTTATACATGTTGCAGGACTGTGGAGGCATGGAGGCAACACTATTGAAAGGGCAACACTATTGAAAGGACACCAGTGTAGATATAGCCCAGCGCCCAGGTAATGCTTTTGCACAGTTTGAAATATAATATCAACTGTTGTCCACCTATAACTCCCAAAGGACAGCCCCCCCCCCAACCTTCGATTTCCTCAGCTGCACATGTGAGGCGACGTAGGCTAAAACCAAGCACTACCTCCACTTAATAGACTTATAGTCAGAACACAGCACACATACAAGCGTGAACTCAACCTCACACCGAACATTGTGACAAAGCTACTATGTTTAGTCACAAAATTTGTTCCAATAACCCCCACCTTTCCACTGGCATTGGTCTGAGGGGTTCCGTTGGTGGTGGCCCCTGAGGTGTTGATCAGGGCCTGCTGACTGGACAGCTCGCGGCGCTCCTGCTCGCTGTGAGACAGATCTTCTTTCAGGGAAGCACACTGCAAAATACAACCAGTGCAAACATCATGTAGACCAAGAGCACACAATAGGATTAATATTAGTTATTATGCACTCTTGGTAGACTTATTACTGGTGATATGAAGTGGCTGTGGGACAGTAATGGCTGAGATTCACAAAAGGTGTTTAACTTTAGACTGAATTTAAAAATGTTGTTTTAGAACGAAATAGATAAAGTAATAAAATATAAAAGTCATATCTGTATCTTATAATTAATAATAATGTGCTCGATTTAAAAAAGGCCAGGCCAGAATAAAGTTAACGTTAATACTTAATAGCTTACTTCTTGTGTCGTAAGCTGGAGCTCATCTTCTAGTGCGTTCACTCTTTCTAAGGCAACTCGAAGACGCTCTCGCACCTGAAAAACAAAAAGCATATTAGAAAAAAACTAGCAAAAAAGTTTCACAATTAAGCCCGGTTCATACTTGTCCTTAAGAACACAGGGACACGGACAAGGACAATTTTTGGTCAGCTATTGTGCAAATTTGGCCAAATCGTTGCGTCTAACTTTTTGCATACGAATTTTACTTGACCTGAACCTCTTTCGTTCAAAAAAGTGGCTCATTTGGCCATGTAGTTTTCTTTCAACTGCTTAAGGACAAATTGATAGGGACAAGGATAAGGACGAGTATGAACCGGGCTTTAAGCACATTGTTTTTGGCTCACCTAATTTCAGTGTACAGATCCACACGCCATTCTTTAAAATCAAAAATGTGTAATATTGTGTATTTTTGTTTTTCGCTGTGTACATCACAACCAAGAGTACAAAAACTAATAAAAGATATAAAAGCGCCACAAAAAAATTGTAAGCACAATAAACCGTCTGTTTTGCTCCCTGATTTTTCTTACTCTTTCTTTTTATTGTAATTGACTCAGCTGGGATTCATAAAAGGCGTTTAACTTCAAACGTCTAAAACGCTCTTGTGGAAAATGAAATAGAACATTGTAATGAACTATTCTATGTGTACTTATTCGACTTGGACCGAGTTTACGTTAAGGGGGTAATTGCGTTTTTAGGTGTTTTTTTAAACTACCATAACTGCACTTAACCTCAACAAAAACTAGAGCGGTCTTTTTTACACTTTTTTACGCCTTCTAGCTTTAAAAAAACTATATTTAAAAGCAGATTATCTTTTGCAATTTTACTGCTGCTACCATTTGAATACACCCCATCAGCGGTTTTTTGACGCAATTTTTGCGCCACAGTTATGAAACTCAAGATCAGCCAACAACTACTAAACTTTTTGCAGTTATGCACTGGCATAATGTCCCCACCCCTTTTTTTGATATAGTTGATAAGTCGTTTCTACGTTGAGAAAATGACATTTTCGTGCAAAAATCACGTTTGACTTTTCTCTAAGATTTTCAAAAGCCCATAACACCGACTCTACAAACTATTTTTAGAAAAGGAAAAAAATGGGTGGGGATATTTTCCTAAAGATAATGTGGTTAAAGTTTCGAAGCCGTAGTCCGTTTTTAGCTTGAGTTCTGTGGGCGCAAAAATTACACTGAAATGTCAAAAACCACGAAAACGACATTACCCCCTTAAGCGCACTTTGTGACCACCACCCATTGTGACTGTATATACCTTTTCATCTAGCGCCTTGTGGTGTTCGAAGAGTGACTTGAGTGCCTTGAGCACCTCCACCTCGCTGGACACCCCGGCCGCCTGCTGCTGCTGCTGTCGCTTCACCACCGTCATCCTAAGCGACTTTTCGTGCCGACTCACCAGACACTCCAGGTGCTCCAACAGCAGCTAAAACAAACACACAACCTGTCGCTCAACTTTAAGGAGCTAAAAAATACTTTGGTTCCTGGCACCCCCTTGTGTCTGTCCTTGCCTCTTTATGATGAAGGGGGTTGTGGTATACCTGCGAAATTCATTTCCTGACGCTGACTACAACAACACACAACCTGCCTCTATCCGATCCCCTATAAACACAAGTGTAAAGGATGGTGTTCTCAAGAAAATGAAAATTCACGCATAATTGCGAAAAACATTTGGACAAGCAAGGGCGTACCCAGAGGGGGGGGGGTGGGGGGAATTTCCCCCCTTCCCCGAAAGTTTTCCCAGTAAATTTTTACACAAGGGTCCCCTTTTGGTTTTCATGGTCCGGCCAAAAAAATTTTCTGATACGTCTCCAATTGACCAAATTTGGCCTATTTCTGATACGTCTCCAGTTGACCAAATTCGGTCAAAACATTGGAAAATTCGCTTGCCGCCCCCAGACCCCCGCAACTTTGTGGTTTAGTGATTTGCGTCTGTAAGGCGTTTTATAAGGGTTAAAATTGCCAAAAAGTGCACTCTAACCCATTACAAAAAATCGCGAAGTCATTCTCCCCCGAGAAATTTTTCCTGGGTACGCTACTGGGGACAACCCCCCTTATAATTTCAAAAAATCTGGGACAATCCCACGCTCCCCCACGTATGCTTCCAAAAATACGATGGCGTATGACCTATTGACGTTGTAGTTGTATACTGTATGAACCGGGTGCGTCCCACAGACAGCTTTATTGCATTCTGATTTCTGACTGTTCCGGCACATAGGTCATAGATACGCACAAAAATTTTGATACCACATTTATGACAGATAGACCTGGCGTTAATAATTTTCCGAAACGAAATAGCATACGCTGAATTTCCTTTTAAAAAATTTAGACCACTGCGAAAAAACAGATACATGCGTAACGGAGACTGTGACTATAATACGTATATACATATTACATCCATATAATGTGTAGCACAAGCGTACCCCCACATACGTTACTGAAGCAAAAAACTCCAGCCATTATTCAATTCATTGTATCGGTAAATATATATGTAGATATTATATTTGTTAGTTTAGTTATTATACAACAAAACTCATAAAATCGCAGGTGTGACGCTGAAGATGAAAAAACGTCCAAGCAATCTATAGCACACTGCAAAACGTGTTAAATTCCAAGAAACAAATTACGCATTCAACAAAAGGATTTTTGGCAAAAAATTTCGCGATATTAAACTGATGCAAAAATAAAAAAATGATCACTTTCTTTTATATCTGCACAGAGCTAATGTACAATACAGCACAGGCAATAGCGTGCTGCGTGCTTAAATTAAAATCATCTGAACAAATTCCTGCGGAATTTCAAGGATAATTAACAAGCTGGCTGAAAAGAGAAAAAATTCGTTTTTTAATAGATCAAAAAACTCACAGCCGCTATCAACTGCTTTTCCCTTCTGGCAAAGTATATATATACAGTCTTCAGTATCGAAAATTAATTCATTCAGCAAATTTGTTCAATTCTAGGGTTTGGCGAGAGCCCTGACAATAAATTTCAGCGATAGATAGCAAATTCCTGACCCACCCTTGTGTTGTTTCGTTCTGCTTTAAGCTCTACGATTTCTTCGTCTTTCTGCAACAGTTGTTCCCGCAGTTGCGTAAGCTCTTTCGACAAAGCCTGGTATTCCTAAAACAAAAAGCTACAGTAAAAATAAATTATATATATACAGCGAGATTAAACAAAAAATAAACCAACAATTTTTTTGAGACTAGAACTCAGTTCGCAACTATAAAAGTGTAAAAAAATTTCTTTCATCAGTTTTAGCGAAAAGATGAACACATTGTTACATCAAAGCCCGGAGAGCATTTTGTATATAATATACAGAGGTAGGAAGGTATGTACTGTAAAAAATGCGAAACATGTATATAATGATAGCAATAGCCTACAGTATCCTTACAAGTTACAACCCAGCGTACAAATATATACACATCGTTAGAAATAAATCATACGTCCATCCAGACACTCCGTTTCTGGAATATATATATATACTTCTTTCTCATAGTTACCAATCTTGAAAAACATGCAAGTTTTACGGATATCGCTTAATATTCACACAGCACCGTAGCATTCTTTCTTTACCGTATCACGGAAAAATCACGCACTTAATGTAAGCTGCGTCTATACGTATGTAATATAAATATTATTTAACTCCGCCTCCGCCTATGGGCTAAGTTCCTTGTCACTACATACACATTTAGAACAGAATAATACAATTTCATATTCATTACACACAACGATAACCTTGCTTAACATGATATTGTACCTCTCCAGAGTTGCGTAGGTACACGAGTTCTATATGAGTACTGAGTAGCGTAAAATTGGCAAAGTATGAATGAACCAGAAGCAAGCCTTACTTGCAGGAAGTGTGTGAGACATTGCTTTCCGTGGTGCTGAACGAGGCTATTCACTGAATCCACTCCTCTCTGAACACGAGGATTCAGTCCATTCATGACCAGTCCATGAATTCAGCGAGCGTAATAGCCACCCACAGCCACAGGGCACACACCATTAAGACTAAGTATGGATTAAACTGATTACAGAAAGTACAAAACGGATTAATTGGATAACAAAGCTTACAGAGCGGATAAAACGGATTACAGGGCTCACAGTGTATTAAACGGACTACATAGCTTACACAACGGACGGAGCAGATTACAAAGCTTACAGAACGGATTAAACGGATTACAGGACTTTCAGAACGGATTAAACATAGTGCAGAGCTTAAAGAGTGTATTAAATGAATTGCAGGGCGTATGCCCGCTTCACACTGCAGGTTTGAGGTTTAACGTAGAACATGATGTGAGCATATTGCACATTCCCACTGAATAGGTTTAAGGTTTAAGGTTAAACGATGTTGAAAATTTTCAACTTTTTGGTTTAAGGTTTAAGAATTCAGCCAATCAGCTACGAGCTATAGGCGGAGCTTCTTCATTGAGTCAATCAGTTACGAGCTGTAGGCGGTCAGGCGGAGCTTGTATATTCTGTCAATCAGCTGTGAGCTGTGGGTAGGTGGAGCTTCTGCATCCAGCCAATGAATATACAACATTCAAATATCGTTAAACCTTAAACTGCCAGTGTGAATGAAACGTTAAACCTTAAACCTGTAGTGGGAAGCGGGCACTACAGAACAGTTAAAACGGACTACCGACCTTACAGAACGGATTACAGAGCTTACAGAACAGATTAGAGAGCCGTAGGTGTAATAGGGAATTGCAATGAGGGGATTAGAAATGGTAATAATATTACAACTAGCAAAATAAATCAGGGAGGAAAATTTTGTAGAAGCCTATTTCGCCAGGGGTGTGGGATTCCTACTCACGTGTTCCCAAAATTCCCTAAGTCAAGCGTCACCATAGAAATCCACTTGGGAACGCCTGGCCCCCGCGTTGAAAATCCACCTCGTTTAAAACCAGCTTTAGACAATCAGACATGAATGGAATGGACACTAAGGTGAATCTGCATATAATCCAGTACACCATTCTCAGGAGTTCACTCAACCACACATGTATGACGGGGGACCGTCACCCCACCAGAAATCGAGGGGGCGGGGGCACAGTTTAACATGGATGGGTCTGGGGGCGGGACCACACAGATTGTGGATTTTGATAAGCAGAATTAAAGCCGGGGTACCAGGGCAAGCTAGAGTTCGCAAGCGGGTCGGGTCGGGTCGGGTTGGGTGGGCCTTCACGGGTCGGGTCGGGTTGAGATTTCCCGACCCGCGGGTTGAGCGGGTCAGTTCGGGTCAAAAATTTGGGTATAAATCCTAGATTTGACGTTAAATTTTGCCATTTTGACGGTTTTCTCGAGCTAATGGACTCTAGCACAATGACTAGTACTAGACTGGAGAGATTCGCGGAGCGTATTACCTACATATCACGAAAAACTAACAACAGAAAATTGACAAGAAAGTTTTGTATTTGAGAGTTTGTATAGCAGGTTGACCAAAAGTCGGGTTGGTTCGGGTCGGGTCGGGTCGGGTCGGGTTGGAATCTATGTCGGGTCGGGTCGGGTCGGGTCAAAAAATGTCGACCCGTTGCGAACTCTAGGGCAAGCAAAATTTCAATAAAATGCGCTCTTATGGTCATTAATATATGTTAAATTTATGCAATTTTCACCTAAATTATGGACAAATTTTTCAAAAATTGCTAATTCTTAAGCTAAAACACGATGTTTTGGCCAAAAATTGTAAAATTCGTTAATTTTTTGCTAAAACACGGTACCTCCGTCTGACTTGGTACAAGTGCAGCAAAAATTTCGGTACAAGACACCCCCCCGAATATGCCCCCGCGTTAACGTATGCCGGGGGGAGGGTCCCGAGTTTGAGTAAAATATGGTCGAAATGGCACTTTTTTCCTAAAGTTTGTCCCCAAAATTTCGACCCCGTTACTTGTGTGAACCTGTCGAACCTGACGAATATATAGTACAATGATCAGAATGACTAATAGAGTAAGAAAATTGCACCACAAGTATATATGTATATACATAATTGAAAACATGACTACAGCTAACAGTTTTAAAGTAAGATTAAAAATGACCATTTATTATAATAAAATATTCATGTTTGCTGTAATGACACATCAAAATATAATTCGAAGTGCAACACTGCACAGGTCATTATGACATAAAAATGAACAAAATAATAGTGTCATAATCATAAATCATGATACTGTCGAAGGGTTGCATAATATAATGGGCACACATAAAGAACAGTTAATGACAAAAAACACATGATAATAAAAATGTCACCTGGCAATTAGTAAATGCATATCAGTGTAAAAAAGGTAATACAAGATGATTCGAACAGATGCAAGACGACCTCACGTATAGACGTGAAGTGACTATTTATATTTATTACACACACACACACACACACACACACACACACACACACACACACACACACACACACACACACACACACACACACACACACACACACACACACACACACACACACACACACACACACACTGTCGAAGGGTTGCATAAAAAAAGGCACACACAAAGAAAAGAGAAAAACACAAAAAACACGAGAAAAAAAAAGTGACCCGGGACAAAGAAAAAGCGCATAACAACAACACGAGGAGACGCAAAGAGGCACAACACGACCACACATAGAGACGAAAAGACAATATATATATATATATATATATATATATATATATATATATATATATATATATATATATATATATATATATATATATATATATATATATATATATATATATATATATATATATATATATATATAATATATATATATACAGAAAACAATCAAATCACAAAGTATTTAAGACAATGTAGTCATGATATAGATGTAGAAATTAAAAAATAGTGTTATTGCAACTTGTTAAAAAGCAGCTCTCTACAAACTTACGGAAGTTCACGAAACAATAAAGCCCCGAGACTTTATTCGAGGCAATACAGTACAATTCTCTACAATTTAGTATGAGCCCGATTTTTACATTTTTAGACAGTCTAGGTTGACCAACTGTGACTTTTCAAAAAAACTAGACAATCCGTTTGTTACCTGTCAAGACAGAGCCTGTCACTATCACACCGGGCAGCGGCAACTTTAGGAAAATAGACATACCGACATAAATTTTGTTCTCCAATATATTGAATGCATATCTCGACAAAAAAACAACTGGCTTTATCAAATAAATTGACACAGTAGGTATCTGTCGTCGCTATCTCAGTTGCATGATTGAATATGCTAAATTTAGTTGTTGAAAAGTGAGAGGGTGACAAGTTGTTTTCTCAAATATTATGTTGAATATTTAAACAAATGAAAATAGAAATATTTATGAACAGGTCAAATTAGAAAGAAGTGTATAGCTCCTGAAATCCTGAACTTTTTCAAAGATTACAATTAGAAGCTGCATATGAACTGTGGCAAGGCATTAAGTGGTCTTTAAGGTGGTAGTGTCGCCAAAGCAGTTTTGCTCCTAGGCTGCAAAAGGAGAACTTTTTGCTTTGAATTTGTACGTTCACTGAGAAACTAGTGAAATGCCATATGGTGTCAAATAAATACTCCCAGACACTATACTACCAATATCTACCAATATTTTTAACCAATCACCATTTGTGAGCCAGACATCACACAATAGAGACATAAAAGTTCAAAAAATCAAGCCAGATATCAGATTGGCCAGCTTGTGAAGTACATGTAATGTTTTGACGCACAATTTTTTGCCACAAATAAGAAAAATAAAAAATTAAGGTTCGTTTTCCTTCTGATTTCAAAATAAGTGTCTAAATTTTTTACAATTTATCATTATTGCTATGAGTACTTTACAGGTTACGCACAGTTTCACAGTTCAAACAGGCATTACTCCATAACCACTCAAGCAATTTGCACTAAATTTTGTGTGCATAAACTAGAGTATATGTGCTTTTACTTTATGTAAAGAATCTAAACAAAAAATTTTTAATTGTGACGAAATTATCGAATGTGAATAGGTTTTCATAACGTCATTTTTCCGACTTTGCGACTTCACTGCTAACTGTATGCTACATCAATTTTTCTGAAATTTGGCAAAGATATTTGCCTTAAAACATATTTTTAGAATATATAAAGACAAGACAAGACAAGACAAGACAAGAGTGTTTATTTCTGCATGACATCAACGGCGTAGCATGGTAACAATAGAGACAGTAAATTTCCTATACGCCGAGGTCCCTAAGCGTTAGTAGCTCTACCGACTATTATAGTAGTCGTAGCAGAGAAAAGCGCAGGCAAAAAAAAAAACAAAACAAAAAAGTTATATAGCGTAACAAAATGGCCAGACACTATGCAAAGAAATAAACGATACAGGCAGGAGAGGACCTTACGTGGTCACCTAACCCCCCGCCCCCTTAGTAGATAACTGAGATCCAATTTTCTCACGAGCTGACTGAATTTTTCCGTACTCTGAGCAGAAACGGAACTTTCAGGCAAACCATTCCATAATTTAGTGAATCTGAATCTGAAAAAACTGCTAATAAGTTCCGAACTAGCACGTGGGACTCGAAGCTTAAGACTGTGGGAACGAACACCAGTATCTTGGGTGAACTGGAAAAAGGAATCAAAATCTAAATCAATTTGATTTTTTATAATTTTATACCCGAAAACAAGATCCGCGAGCAAGCGTCTGTACTCCAGACTTTCGAGATTAAGAGCCTTTAGTCTGTCTGGGTATTTCAAGTGACTCACTGCTGGTATACGTTTGGTATAAGAACGCTGACAATGACGTAATTCATGTGATTATTACCGAAATTTTGGCCAAAAAGTTTCAAGAATTGCTTAGAGAATTCAAGATATTTTTGTTAAAACACGGTCAATTTTTTGTCGAAAGAGTTGATCAAAATTACACAAAGGGTACAAGGCCAGTCAAATGTCGGCATAAGATCAACCAGACAGAGCCCCCGCGGTAAAGTATGCCCACAGAGTCACGTAATTCAATAAAAGCACGACGGTCCTCAGAAAAAATGTAGTTTCTGCAGCATTAAATAGACGATTAGTCAGGCATCCCAAATCTTTGGCAAAACACCATCGTAACTAAGCTACTTTCACTGACTATGCAGAACCAGGAGAACCTAGAGGACATATAGGACGGGCATATAAGACCAGTTAGGTGAGGAGGGTACGCTCAGTATACGGTTGGTTACTCACAAAGTGGTTCGTGAGATACACAACTTGATTTATAAAAAACCCAATCAACGTTAGCTAATATGTTAATATTCCAGAAACAGAAAAACTGACATATATATATATATATATATATATATATATATATATATATATATATATATATATATATATATATATATATATATATATATATATATATATATATATATATATATATATATATATAGCTAACTATTAACTAACTACTCTCAAGATGCGGTGCTAATAATATTTTATTAGTTCATATAATATATCTATGCAATGAAAAAGTTGTCTTGAGACTGACTTAATACTTGTAAATTGGTCAAATCCGTGTTGAAAGTTAGCTCACAAACAAACAGCAATCAGTGTGGGTAATATAAACTGTGAAGGATATTTTAAATATTTTACAGAATAGTTCTACATGCCCAATGTAAGCAGGTAAACAGGTAAACGTGGGACAATTGTTTCTAGCAAGACCGTACCCTCACCCCCCACTGGTTTGCGACCTCCTATAAAAGTAGGAAAACTATCATCATGTGAACTGATAGTTCCAGCTCCCTTCCCCACCGATGAAATATGTGCTCCATTCTGTCGGTGCACAGTGAAACATCACGCATGACCGACCCGACGTTGTCTTCCCATAAATCCCGTTAATGTATCTCATAATTTCTCAGTTTATCATCAGTTCTTAAACGGGCCAGTGTGGTAAAGTGAATGGTAAAGTCTCCGTACTGTAGAGAACGCTAGTGACGCCCGCAGACCCGGCAATAGTGAGTTTAAAAACGTGAGCAAAAAAGTGGACAAGGTGCGGCGACCAGCCCCCTTTTCAAAATCCTGGCTAATCCCCCGATTTCCAGACAAGTAATATGCACCCTGTTCATACATGGGCAAGACCCGGGATTCACCCGGGATTTTCCCGGATGGACCGCGCGACCGCGCAGCGGTCAGAGTTGGACCGCGCAGCCCGAGCGGAGCGAGGGCTGCTCTGAGTAACTATAAGCACCGCGCACATAACGGACGTGAGAGTTGACTGCGCAGTCTAACTGTAGATTGATTGCGCAGTCCATCTTGCAATCCTAATGACTGCGCAGTCTAACTCTAGATTGATTGCGCAGTCCAACTAGTCTGCTCAGTCTAACTATTAATTGACTGCGCAATCCTAATGACTGCGCAGTCTAATTCTAGATTGATTGCGCAGTCAAACTAGAGTTAAACTGCGCAGTCAGTAAGATTGCATGACCAATTAATAGTTGGACTGCGCAGTCCAAATAGTCTGCGCAGTGCGCAGGCGCAGTCAAACCAGAGTTAGACTGCGCACTACGCAGTCAGTAGTATTGCGCAGCCAATAAGAGTTGGACCGCGCAGTCCAAAACTACAAATAGTCCGCGCAGTCCAAAATTACAAATAGTCCGCGCAGTCCAACTCTTACTTGACTGCGCAGTCTAACTCTAGATTGATTTCGCGGTATCCCCTTTGGTTTTTATTACCCGGCCGAAAAAAATTTCCGATACGTCTCCAATTGACCAAATTTGGCTTAAAAAGCAAAAATTCTCCTTATTTTTCTGGGGACTGCGCCCCCATACCCCTGCAACTCTATGGCTTACTATTCCTTGTTATCATCTTGCATCAAAGCCTAACGTATGTATGCACAAGTACATCATGCTGTGTTCATGTGTAATACAATGTCTGATGTAAAGTTGCCATTTATTGTTATAATTTTCTGGTCGGAAAAAACTTCTAATACGTCTCCAGTTGACCAAATTCGGCCTAAAAATTAAAAAATCTCCAATCTTTTTCTGGGGGTTGCCGCCCCCAGACCTCTGCAACTCGGGCTTACTATTCGTTGTTATTAGTTTTCATCAACTTCAACATCAAAGCTTATGCATTTCTACAAGAGTACATTATGATGAATTTACTTGTGGAATATATATACTGTCCGATTTGACGTTCCCATCTTTTGTTTTTACTTTCGGAAAAATTTTGATACGTCTCCAGTTACCAAATTTGGTCTAAAAATTGAAAAAAATCTCCATTTTTTTCTGGGGGCAGCTGCCCCCCGACCCCTGCAGCCTGTGACCCAGTGATCTTGGGTTGTGAATGTGAATTTAGTGAATTTAAATGTTAAAATTACTAAAAAGGGCATTTTAAACGATCACAAAAAACTCACCAAGTCGTTCCCCCTGAAACGTTTCTGGCTGGGCCACTGACAGTGAATTTAATTAAATTAAATGACTACTAACTATATACATTTAGCAATGGACTTTTTCGCCTGGGGTGAAGGGACCGCGCAAGAATGTATTAGTTTTCCCGGGTTCATTTTAACCACCTTGCCCATGTATGACCCTGTTAAACCCCTGATTGGATCCAGACGGCGATTTGTAACCTCCCAACCAGCATCCGGTTTCGGAAAAAAATGACCCATAAATTGACTAAGAAACTAAAACAAGCCTGACATGCGTTTGGCATGATGTGGGTGGGTAACCCCCCATTTCAAATCAACGAACATGACACAATCTCAAAAATGTATGTAGTTCTAAAAAGCCACGACACAGACTATTCAGGTCAAAGCCAGCCAAACAAAAACAGAATCCACGTTTCTAATTTCATAGAAAGCAAAAGCAATCAGAATCATTAGGAAAAAGATCAGATGAAATTAAATTCAGTACTGTTTGACTTCAGAAGGGCTGTTAAGGCCTCGGTCAAAATGCTGTAAGGTAGAAGCCACATTATACCAGAATGTTCTAAAGGCAATTTCAACATCGGCTAATGTAAAAGTTTATGACTAAACATACATACATATGATGATGACTATAATAAAGAATACGTAATGCGACTTCAGGATGAACTTTCATACACCGTGAATTGTGCGAGTTAAAAATTTGAAGAAGTTAGGTACATCAGTTCACTTCATATGTATACAAAGAATGAGGCCAAGTTTCACCACATAGCTTACACTTTTAGTGCAGTGTTCAATCAATGGAAATCGGCTAGACCAATTCTGAACAATGCCATCAGAAATACCAAGCCGAATACAGAATTTGGACTGGCCCACAACTGAACCCTACGACTTGATTTTAATGTTTTACAGTAAATATACGGTCTCAGTATTGGTTAAAAAGCTCGGTTACACTATATATACATTAATATAGATTAGAATGCCGGTGTGAATTATAGCGAGCGCAAGAAGGAGGGATTATGACATGTTCAAAGTTCGTATCAGCGGTTATTCTAAATTCATTTTTCTCAGCTGCTCAACAAACTTTAAACTGTTGCATTATTGGGGTCAGAACATTCGTTTCCAGCGAAAGCACAATAATTCACACAGACACTGAAAACAAAATCTGTCGCGAATTTGATCTGAATCTTATATACCTACTAACCGACGATATATCAATGAAAGGCGAGCTTAATCTATAAGTCTAATAAAAAAATACCAAAGCATATGATGTATATAAAAGCTAACAGCCATTATCAACTGTAGAAAGAAGAACTACGGGAGGTTTGAGACACACGGCTAGCTGGTTGCATAGCAATTAATTTCTTACTATTTTACAATTTTTTTTT